>OZ002740.1:54930025-54990077 GCA_963924295.1 Dioctria rufipes
TAGGGGATAAATTACTGATTGACCATTATACATCTTTTTCTAGGGTTCCGTACCCAAAGGGTAACAACGGGAATTTACTAAGACTTCGCTATCCGTCCGTCACCAGGTTATATCTCATGAACCGTAATAGGTGGACAGTTGAAATTTTCACAGAGTGTGTATTTCTATGCCACTATAACGGTTCCTCTAATATTATTCTAGCTAGAGCACCTAAACCACCCCCAATAGTGGCCTATAATCTAAACTTTAAAAAATTGCAAACAAACTTGAACTGTCAATTAACGAAAGGACATTCTTGTTTAAAGAATAAATATATATACCACACATATAATAGTTAAGAACATAAGTCATTTTGAAATAGCAGTTGAGCTGCTGCAAGCTGAAAACATTAGCCATTACAGCTAAACTCCTAACAGTGAAAAACCAATTAGTATACTACTAAAATCTCTTCATTCATCTTATGATGACCAAGACATAACTCACGAATTTCAGAGAATATTTCCTAGCCTTGAGCTATCTAAAGTGTCTATGTTTCTGAAGAACAGCCCTAGAGCTAAAGAGCCAATATGGATCTTGCTAATAAAAATGGGAATGGATTCCATGGAAATAATTATGACCAAATATTACGTGGGCCTACGAGTCTACTTCCAAAAATTTAAAGCAACAGCAGTCACCCAATGTTGCAATTGCCAGCGCCTCCGACATGTAGCCTCTAACTGCTCTATAATCTTATCGCTGTGTCAAATGTAAGGACAATCATGGTCATCTAACTTAAAAAGTAAAGAATAGCTTTACCTTAAAAAATATCTCGTATGCCTGCGTTGTTAAGAAGGATCAAAATGTTCCTCGAAGAGCTGCGAGAGAAATAAATGAAAATAATCAGAATTCTGGTAACATCCCATTCCTTAATGATGAATGTAACCTACAATTTGGACTGAATTTGTTCGAATGCTTGCAGAAACAGAACAGTATGAACTCACCTCAGAATAATCCTAATATAATAAGCAAACTTAAAATGATAACCATAAACGTAAATTCTCACATCTAAATCCATAGAAGACAATAATTTAACACTTTTTTAATTGATCATAAACCAAATATAGCATTATTAAGTGAAAGTTAAAGCCAAAACATAATTTTAATTATAAAAATTATAATATCGACAGAAATAACAGCCCCACTGAAGGTGGTGGAGGTACCGCCATTTTAATTAAAAACAAAATTAAGTATACTCATTTAGTTAGTCCCATAAAATTTAATTTCATAGAACCAACAATAAATATTGTTAACTTAGCGATAGCAGATGACCTCTCAGAGCTTTAACAAGTTAACGCTGACCATTATATTGTTGAGGGCGATTTTAACGCCATCCATCAGTAATGGGGTAATGACCGCGCCTCCGAAAATAGTGCAGGTAGTTTCCTCTATCACTGGACCATCCTCAACTCCACCAATAGAAATTTAAGAGTCGAATTCCCTAATACGAAAACGCGCCATAACTAATTATTGATTGATTTTTTTACGTTATCCACCAATGTAACCATAAAATTCAACAATAGCTGTAATCTAGCAATTTTAGAGTATCCCTCAGACCACTCAGCGGTCGAACTAAACATCTCGTTATCTAACAACCCAGCTAATGCGGATAACTGCTGCCCCTCACCTGATGAACTCGATAACATAATCAATAACTTAGATAGAATACTCCTATCTGCTATTGATCTGAGCGTACCTAGAATAACGGTAAATAATAATACATGCATTCCGCTACCCCTACCCTCCATAAACTAATTAAAGTATCTGTATAAAAACAGACTTAGAAGAAAATGGCATAGACAACAATAGAACACCCTCCATTATCAACTCAAATCTCAAATCAAATGCCTCGAAAAAATAATTGAAGACCCAATTAAAATACATTATGTTAACTATTGGCACAAAAAGCTATCCGGTATTAAAACGGATAATAACTCTATCAAAACGGCTAAAACATTTATGGGTATGATAAGAAACAACACCACCATACCCCCAATACAACCAGCAAGGCAGTCTGAGCTAATATCCAACGGTATATACAAAACAATTGCCTTGGGAAGCTACTTCTGTGATATACATAAGGCAAATTTCTACATAGGCAATGTCACCCATAGCTCCCAAATCCGTAGTGCTGTTCAATTAAGCTATAAAGATAAAGTAACTCCTCTTATAACATTTTCAAATAACCTTAAAGTAGACCTTGAAGCTAATAGCGCATTTCTGTATCAAGGTGGACCTTCTGACCCTCCTCCCGAGCAACAGCCAAGTTCTCAACTTCCTGGGAGCATAATCCTTCAATCTAAGAACACTATCCACATTAATTTTACCACACCTAATAAACTTATGAGTCTAATTAAATCACGCAATAATAAAAAAATAGCTGGCTGTGACAAAATGTCTAATTATATGTTGAAAAAGTCCCCGGGTAGTCTTTTTGCTTTCCTTGCATTGCTGTTTAACCATCGCGTCAACATTGGCTACTATCCTATAAAATGGAAGCAGGCTATTCTCATACCCATCTCAAAAGTTAAAAAACCATCTAACCTTATCACTACTTACAGACCAATCTCACTACTATCCTGTATTAGTAAAGAATATGAAGCATTTCTTCTTAAAAAAATTAGTTCTCACTAACTCAGTTTCAATTTGGTTTCATGCCACAACATTCCAATACACATGCCCTAACCGTTCTAATGGAGAAACTGGGACATAATCGCAACAATAAAAAGTCTACATTAACCTCCTCCTTGAATGTAGAAAAGGTCTTTAATACAGTGGGGATTGAGGGCCTTGTCTACAAAATGAAGAGTCTCTTTGATTTTCATGATCATATCTGTAAAATCATATACAACTACCTAACTAATCGATCATTTCCACCTGATAGGAGTGATAGTAAAGTTAACATGTTATGTTATGCAGATGACATATTATTGTTTGTTTCTGGCCCAAAAAAACATAAATTAAGAGCCGAAATCAATAATCACCTAAAAACCCTCCTCAAATATATTAATACCTGGAAAATCAAAATCAGTACACTCAAATGTGAAGCAATCCTCTTTAAAGGAAACAAAAACTCCCCACCTAATGCCTGGTCTGGTCTCCCAAATTTCCACCTTAAGCTGAAAATTTACAACATTCCAATTAAGAATTAAATTAAATACTTAGGCATTATATTTACAGATAACTAATTCTTCTATAAACATATCGAATACATAATAAAAAAAGCCACAAATTGTTACTGGGTACCAAAAAGAGCCCTTAAACCCAACTCTAAACTTTCCACCAAGTTAAAGTTTGTCTTATAAAGGGTATTCCAATAAGAGGTGTTATTTTAATTAACCCGCTATTTCGGTAGATGTCACTTTTGGAGCCGTCATTTTGTGACATTTGACAAGTAGAATATACCCCATTAATAAAAATGGAACGATACACGATTGAACAACGCATTGAAATTATTAAAATTCACTATAAAAATGGTGAAAATGTGGCAGCGACGGTTCGTAAAACTCGAACATTTTTGGGTCGTCGTGAAGCACCTTGTCGGACCGCAATACAGAAATTGGTAGAAGAATTCGAGCTGTCGGGACAAGTCAGTGATGTGAAGAATAAAACCCGTGCACGTCGCTCAAGAACAGCCGAGAATATTGCTGCTGTAGCCGAAAGTGTTGGAGAAAACCCAGGTTTGTCCATTCCTCGTCGTTTTTTGGAATTAGGCATTCCACAAACGTCATTACACCGTATTTTGCATAAAGATTTGGGTCTTAAGGCTTATAGAGTTTAGTTAACATAAGAACTCAAGCCGGCCGATCATCAACAACGTCGAGTCTTTGCTGATTGGGTCCTTGAAATGAAAATGATCAGAAATTCCATCGAAAACTCATCTTGAGTGATGAGGCCCATTTCCACCTCGATGGCTTCGTCAACAAGCAAACCTGTCGCATCTGGGGCTCGGAAAACCCAAGAGTTATTGATGAAAAGCCTCTCTATCCTCAACGTGTGACTGTTTGGTGCGGTTTATGGTCCCGCGGGGTCATTGGAACTTACTTTTTCGAAAATGAGGCTGGAGCAACAGTTACGGTGAATGGATTGCGCTATCGACAGATGATTAATGATTTTTTATGGCCGGAATTGGATGGTATTGATCTGGACAACGTTTACTTTCAACAAGACGGCGCTACGTACCATACAAGCAACGAAACCATTGATATTTAACGGGAAAAGTTTCCGGACCGTGTTATCTCTAGAAGAGGTGATCACAATTGGCCACCGAGATCTTGTGACTTAACACCTTGCGACTTCTTCCTTTGGGGCCACGTGAAAGAGAAGGTCTACGCCAACAGCCCAGCGTCGTTTCAAGACCTCAGATTCGTGAGGCTATCGAGGACATAGGGCAGCCACTTTGCGAACTGGTTATGGAAAATTTCATGAAAAGGATATGGTCCTGTAGGCGTGGTCGTGGTGGTCATTTGGCTGATGTTATTTTCCGTTATTAACGGCATACCTTTCTCTTTATAATGAAATAAAAGTCCGATCATTTATCTCAAAAAAAGGTATTTTTCTTTGAATATCAAAATAAGACCTCTTATTAGAAAACCCTTTACAAGCAAATGATCAGACCAATCATGAACTAACCATTTCCAAATTGGCATGGCATAAGCTCTTGCCAAGTGGAAAAACTAAAAGTGCTCGAGCGTAAGATCCTTAGAGACTGTATTAACTTGAAACGAAAACCAGGCTCGTACAAATGGATTAGAAACAAAAAAACTTTACAACAAACCTAAAATAGAGAGAATTGACCACTTCCTAATAAAACTTGGTACTAAATTTATCAGTATACTTGAATACATAGACAACACACTTCTTCAACAACAACAATAGACAACACACTTCTTCAAGCCATTAATATAGACTATTAATATAGACTATACGATCCTTTCACCGACATCAAATATCACACTCCTTGATCGCACATGAGCTAGTCCCTCCGGGTGATCTTCTTTATTACTATCATAACGCCTACCGAAATGTTATTCAACTAGTTTATACTATCGCCCAATACATTAAGCAGAGCTGAACTTATTACCTAAAGATATATACCACCTCAATAAAATAATCCAGATAATCTTTTTAAATCTCCCTCCTCACATTACAATACCCCAAACAACTCACCCAGGACTATTGCTATGATAACCCCAATAACTACCTTCTTCTCCACTATAAGCTAAGCCAATTCTAATAAAATAATTATAATTAAAATTAACTTAAGAATGTAACCACAAATAAAGCTCCCACTACCTTCACGTATCTCATAAATATAAATAGACTACCACTGTAGTCTATTATATCTTTACTCTACCCCAGCTTAGAATATCTACCTTTCCATCTATTTTGTAGAACTTACTAATTAATCTTTGCCACTAAGTAACATAAAAAATTGTGCCATCCACAACTAAAATCAAATTACGATAAATATACAAAGTGCATGTAAAAAACATTCAATTCCCAATACTGAATTACTTTAACTTTAACTTTAAGAAAGCTACTACTTTGGCAACCAATTCTTGTTTATCCATCCAAACTAAAGGAGCTGTCATTTTTTGACATTTGACAAGTAGAAACTACGCCATTAATAAACATGGAACGATACACGATTCAACAACGCATTGAAATTATTAAAATTCACTATAAAAATGGTGAAAATGTGGCAGAGATGGTTCGTAAGACTCGAACATTTTTGGGTCGTCGTGAAGCACCTTGTCGGAACGCAATACAGAAATTGGTAGAAAAATTCGAGCTGTCGGAATAAGTTATTGATGTGGAGAATAAAACCCGTGCACGGCGCTCAAGAACAGCCGTGAATATTGCTGCTGTAGCCGAAGGTGTTGAAGAAAACCCAAGTTTGTCCATTCCTCGTCGTTCTTTGGAATTAGGCATTCCACAAACGTCATTACACCGTATTTTGCATAAAGATTTGGGTCTTAAGGCTTATAAAGTTCAGTTAACACAAGAACTCAAGCCGGCCGATCATCAACAACGTCGAGTCCTTGCTGATTGGGTCCTTGAAATGCATGAAAATGATCCGGAATTCCATCGAAAACTCATCTTGATTGATGAGGCCCATTTCCACCTCGATGGCTTCGTCAACAAGCAAAATTGTCGCATCTGGGGCCACTTTGCGATTTGGTTATGGAAAATTTCATGAAAAGGATATGGTCCTGTAGGCATGGTCGTGGTGGTCATTTGGCTGATGTTGGCATTTTTCTTTGAATATCAACATAACACCTCTTATTTCAAAACCTTTTATATATTTTTTGTCAACTCGTCTATACTGGCTGTCTCGTATATCATAAATTATTTTATGATTTCACAATTCCTCAATCAATTTTTCATCAAAATTCATTGGTAATTCCACAACAATTTCATTAATTTAATTTTGTTGGTAGTACTGCAGCGACGACAGCAAAACTAGAAATTAATCAATCCCGACGGCAACTTCGTCGACCGCTGACCTTCACCCGTCATAATTTGGGCATTCGAGAAAGACGCTGTGCTTCTATAAGTTTGACAGCGGCATTTTTTCGTCTTTTGCCGTTGCTCGTCGCAATTGGATTTAAGCCTTGAGTTAACAATTATTGTTTTACGGTTCTTCCAGTAGAACCCTAGTTCCATGCAATCAACGTCTAGCCACACCTTGATTTTTCTTAGCGACACTGATTCAAGCCTGAGTTGTTCAAAATTTTTACGTTTGTAGGGAAGCATTAAATTTTTCTTAGAAATACTCTTGAAAATTATTCTTAAGACTTTGAATGAATATTCACCGACAATGGTCCAAATGAATTGGAGCATTGATTCTCGTGGTTCACTCTTTCGGGGCACAAGTATTCAGTTTTCTTAGAAAGATCTGAAAATTTTTCTTTAGATTTTTCATGCACTATTGATGGCGGACAATGCTTCCAAAGAGTTGTATTGATTCAGGTGCCTCGGCTGATCTGGGTTGCTAAAGATATTTATGAGCGTTGGCAAGCATACATTTTGTTCTTAGAAATTTACTTGGACATTATCCTTTCCAATTTTTAGAAACTATTGGTTGATAAAAAAAAGGATCAGTTGGATTGATGCCACTAAAATTGCTTCTACAATTCTTCTTCACAATTTTTCCGGCAAGACTATAATAATGAAATATGAATCAAGGTGCAAGCTCTTACTCTCAGTTATTTACTTCAACCGTGACAGAATTGGTTCCATCACAGCTATTTCTGCAATCTTTGCACGAGAAAGAGTATCTGGATATGTATGAGTCTCCACTCTGAGATCTACATTGATGTGGATAATATTATCGACAGGTTTTATAAATCAAATCGAAACTTAGATTTTGTGATATCTAACTTAAATATGATAAAAAAAAAAATTTTAAAAGCGACTACTTCCGACTTTTTCCTCCCCCCTCGAATATTTTAGTTGTGACCCACCCCCAATGCTGAAGGTCTGGATACGCGCCTGAGTTCAATGCCGTCTGGCGTCTAAACTTCTACTGAATCTATCCTTGAAACAATACATTTCAAACAGTCTTGATGTGTATTTGCTCAAAACAATATGCAGTAGTGTGTATGTGCTTAAAGCTTTTTTTAAAGTTTTTCGAGGTGTTAAATCCAATATTTTTCTTTAATTACAGTCAGCGCAAGTATTACTCTGACAATGAATACATAAAAAATAGTTTATTTTATTTTGAAATATAAACAAAAAGTAGTTGCAAGACTTCCAATTAACAAACCTTTTAGCTTCGGCTACACAGAAAATCAATCAACTAAATAAACATGTCCTCGTAAACGATAACTTAATCAAAAATCTGAATGATGTTGCAAACGTCGTCAATGAAAAGCAAACACAATTAAGTAAAGCCGTTAATAATATCACAGATAAGGTTTTAATCGAAGTTGATAAATCAAAATTTTTAAACACACAAAAGATATTCCTAATACACTCAAAAAATATAATTTTTATTATTGAAAATAATTATAATCATTATTTTAGTTCAATGATTAAACTCAACGTCATATCGCATAACATACTTATACAAGAAGAAAGAGACAAATGTAACATATCAGTGAAGATTTTTGAAAAATACTTTTTTGTACAAAACCGAAAAATTTTGTTATGAAAATACGTAAATGCATTAGTGATTCCGTTTCCAAATAACTAATATGAAGAATTAGATTCTGAAGTCGAGGAGGTAATTATACAAAAAGAAAATGGTTTCGTAAATGATAATGATATAATGACAAAGAAAAGCCTCAAATATTACCGTAATGATTGTATAAAAACTTATGCCGAGAAAATTATGTATATAAATTAAAAATCAGTAATAAACGATAGTTTAGTTATTACGAAAATATTACCAATGACCGGAGTTACTCAAAATTTCATACCACAAAAACTTATAATTAAAAAGAACAACATAAAAAAATCTAACGATTGTAAAATCCAAGTAAATAATTCTGTTATGATCCCGATAACTAACGTAAATTTTACGAAACTAATCGATGAACGATCACTAGAAAAATTAAACATAGATAACATCGAGAATAGGGAAACTATTGAATACAAAAATTTTAAAAATAACTTCATAAATTCGACTTTCCCGCTTGTAATTTTTATCATCTTTAAAATCAGAAATTGTAAACAGAACAAATAAAAAAGCTAGAATTGCCCTAAGACCAATTCTTATGATACCCGAGATGAATTCCCGTATGTAATTTTATATGGTCACTTCTCTGTGTAAGTATGTCACCCATCTGCGCAAGTTTGACTTTTGAAGTGGTTTTCCGCATACATTTCTAAAACGGTTCGTCGGACAGTAAAAATGGTTATAACAAATTTCATAGGACTTCACATTCTGAAGAACGTGCAAGTCGTTCGGTATATTTCACTCCTATTGCGGGGTAATAAGTTCCACCTGTTGGGGTACTATATCCCACTTTCAATATCTTAAGACTTCCTTGGTGAGAAAATGTAAAAAAGCAGAATCTATTATGTTTTTATCGATATTTATTCAAAACTCCGTCGAAGTCGAGTAGCAGCAAATAGCAGTTAATTTTAGTGGTAATTTTGTTATGACATTTTCTTGTAAAATAATAGTCGTAGCTTAGTGATTACTCGAATGGTTGTTTATAATCAAAAGAAACCCATTTTTGAGGCCAACCCGTTCCTTTAACTCGTAAACGAATTTGGCTGTCTGTATATTTATTTATATATTTCTTTTTTGCTATTTTCGACACTCTCGTGTGGGTCGACGAGCTGAAATTGGCACACAAATTCATGTCGCGTGAAAATTGAATCTATCAAAATTTTAACCGGAAATTTCCATGGAAAACCCGGAAAATCGGGAATAATCATTTAAAAATTTGGTACAAATTTGATTAGTGATAGATCCGTTTCAGGAAAAATGTAGTTTTCCGATTTTTCCGAAAAAATGCAGATTTTTTCGATTTTTCCGAAAAAAATTTCCGGAATTTTCCGACATTTCCGGAATATTTTCCGGTAAAAAGTTTTCCAAATTATGCAGGATCACGTTCCCTATCAACTGGCATCATTACTTTCTCTCCGACAATGGAGAAAACTTGCAGAAAAAATGGAGGAAAATTCATGTAAAACGCTTTTCCGGAGTTTTTCCGACGAAGGAAGCGTTTGAGCGTTTTGCAACCTAAGACAAAGTTGTAGAGCGAAATGATTTACATTAAGTTGATTTTTGGAAAAATCCATGGAAAACCCGGAGAAGCGCGAAAATCATCATAAAAATTTTCATCGATATGATTAGCGATAAATCTGTTTCAACAAAAATGCAGAATTTTCAAATTTTTCTGGAAAATTTCCGGAATTTTCCGGAAAATTTTCCGACAAAAAAGTTTTATAAGCTATGCGGAATCATTGTTTTCCCGTCCTACTGGCATCAATACTTTCTCTTCAACAATCATGAAAACTTGCACGAAAAATCGAGGAAAACTCTTGTAAATTTTTAAAAAAATTTCATAGTAATAGGAAAACACCATAATTTCCTGGGCTGGACTGCAATTTCTTGCAACTTAAATGGTGGCAGAAATTTTCGAAGAATTCTACCTAGGTAGGGTTAATATATATATAATCCTATTTGCCTTAAATTAATTATTTACAGGACACCTGAATCTGAGATTAATTATCCCGGCTATGATAATTTTCCCAACATACTACTTTTCACCAAAATACCCGGGTTTTGTGAGCTTACGATCACAAAAATGTGCAACAATTTTGCTTGTAGTCAAAATTCCTTAGTGATATAATTTTAAATTTTTTGAGAATAATTTATGACTAAAAAGGAAAAAATAATAAATGTAACAAATAACTATCTGGAGTTTTCCATTTAATCAAATTACATTTGTATATAAATTTTAAAATTTTTCATGGTACACAAAGAAAGCATATTCAAAGCAAAGTAATTTAATTAAGTATTTTGCTAAAGAGTTCCAAATTTAAATTTCGAGAAATTGTTATTCACTGTAGTGTAATTTGAGCTGTCCAGATCTTGTTTTCTCTGTATACCTTGAAAATTTTAAAATTTATATGCAAATGTAATATAATTTAAAAATTTAATTAAATGCAAAATGAAGGGAAACTGTAGAGAACTGTTGTGATGTATTCATTAAGTGAAGGGAGAAATTATTTTCTATTTTTTTAATGCCGGTTTAGAAACAGTCTCTTTTTTTTAATGTTTTTTTTTTGTATTTTGTATTTCATTGGGAATATAAATTTTGATTTATTAGAGCTCCCCCGCTGTATCCGCCCTTGACCATAGTCCGAGTTATCGAAACTGTTCGGATTGTGTTCGCAGTACGGTCAGTCGATTGGAAACTCTCGAGTTGTATGGACGCAAAAAAAATTTCACTGCGAATATTCAAAAATTGACTCAAAATAAAGAAGAAAGAAAGAAATATAACGATAAATATAAGAAAAAATAAAGGAAAACGGAAAATTATAAGGAAAACGGAAAATTAAAAAGAAAGTAAGAAACTAAAATTAAATTAGAATTAAGTAAAAATATAATTAAGTTCGGTTAAATTAATATTGGAACAATTTAGTTAACGTGAAAAAGGCAGAAAATAAAATAAGTAAAAAACGAGTTTTCAAACAAAGCTGAGGCCAAGCCGCATGAAAAGGTAGAAAATAAACTTTTCTTCACACACAGAGGTGGACTCAGATTTTTTGATTGGGACATTTCTCTTGAATATTCTTTCTCTTCATGAATCAAATCACTTATTACCTCTTGTATAGAATTCTTTTATTCTACTTGGTCAAGGTGCTTGTACCTTGATGTAATGGCTGCGTTAACGGTGCTTGTACCGCAACGCCAAAAGATTGTAAAGAATTCTACGTTGAATTTCGTGCTGCTTAGTCAAGGTGCTTGTACCTAGAATTTACCAATATGGTATGTTAACGGTGCTTGTACCGCAACGCCAATTCAAAATCGAAACTACGTAGAATTTAAAATAAAACTTCTCACTTGATGATTGAAACGAGACTAACCAATTATATTTTCATAAAACTTAATTTATAACACAAGAAAAATGTTTACTAAGCTAGTTTCTTTTTTGCAAATAATAAGAATGAGAATCTCACACAAATTCGGATTCCCATGCATGCCTTCATAATATGACACAAATGTGTATATCGTATTTCGTCTGGTGGCGACGGGCACCTGTGCCTACTCAGCATAATTTGCGTGAGATTCCCATTCGGTGAGAATGAAAAAATGAAATATGAATTTGTATTTTTTTCATATGTATGTAGGTAGGTATATTTATTTTCATATATTGAAATTCTAATTGCTATATCTATATGATGATATATGATTAATCTATAATGTATTAAAGTCTGAACATCCTCCCCCGCGTTGAACGGTTTGTTCAACTACTCGTCCAAGTGGACCTCTACGGTGAAGCTCTCGCGTCTATTTTTGCGGGGAAGCGGCGTCGGCTTGGTCTTATTGTTCTCCCAAAGATTCGCTCGATGTCTCCAAATTAAGTACGATACTATCACGAGTATGCAGAATAGGCCAATGTACCCAATGGTGTACTGATGTATGTCATGGGGCTGAATTCGGTACGGCAGCTCGTGAAGTTGTTGTAAGGTGATTTTCCTTTGCAATGCTTCAAGTTCCTCAAGGTTGGATTGAAGGGTGTGCGTCTTCTGGGATAGAGGTGTTATCTTTTCAGGATTAATGAAGTCTATCAAGTTTCCACTTGGAGTAAAGGATGTTCTTGAATTGGTCGGATATGTATTGTGTCCTTGGATTGTTATGAACTCTTGTTTAATTGTGCAATGCCCTTGAAGTGTAAGAATTCCGGAGCCCACTAGCGTGGCTTGCGTGACATTTGTTCCACAGACGATGTTTATTATTGTTTTCTCCTTAACAGCATATATCCATTGATTGGGATTGTAAAGCTGTATCCATTGTTGTTTGCCTTCAATGGTCATAAATTGACAACTTGGTGACTGAGGCTTATGGTTGATAAATTCTATTTCACACGTACTAATGTTGGCTCCCTTTCCATAAATTGGATGCCTCTGTTTGCACATGTGGTTTGCTTCTTCTGTGAGAACACAAGAGTATAATTCTTGTTCGGTCAGTGGATAATATTGATCCCGATGTAAGTTGATGACCAAGAAATGTGAAGATGGTTTGATTGCCACAAATGTCTCGTTGATTAATACTGGTATTGGAATGATTCTGAATAATTCAAAATCTTCTGCAGCCAATAAAGGTAGCTTCAGCCTAAAGATGACATGATGTGCGACCGTACGACCTTCTATAGTCAAGAGGTTATAAAGGTTGGCTATGTTGTCTTGTGAAATCGGTAGCCTTAGCGATGAAGCTAGATGTGTCTTGATAGTAATTATCTCATGTCTTAGTTGTTGTGGCGACAGTAGTTCTGCGCTTACCCTTCCCTGATGAGTGTTGGTAATAACGTCTAGTATTGAGGATTGAGCTCTTTGAAAATTGGTGTTGATCAGCAATAGCTGTATGGATAATGACGCGAAGAGTTGTGCTATCTTTTCTTGATACAATTCCTCAGTGATGTTATTTATTCGATTCGCTGTTTGAAGGACGTGGGCTCCTAGCTCTTGAAAGTGTTTATTATTCACCTCTTGATTTTTTCTTATGATATTTACTGTCGAATCTATGATAGACGTTTGGTTTCTTAGAAGCTGTAGTAAGTGACCTTCATTTTGGTTAATGTTTTCAATAGTCTGAGACATCTTCTCAGCGTATTCTGAATCTAATACTCCGAATAGTGCATTTGCCACATTTCCTACGATATTGAGAGCACCTCGCTTATTTCTACTTGCTCCAGATTGAAGTAGCTCATTGCTGTCTGTTAATTCTTCAAAGACGTGTTGAAATTGGCTAATGATTCTCGAGCATGGGCCCTTGTCGACCAGCAGTTTACACATGCTTTTCAAAATAGCAGTTCCGTTTCGGAGCATTTCGTATTCAGCCCAATATGGTCGTAAGTCATAATAGACCACCAAATGCCATTCGTTTGCGATTATATTTGCTGCTCCCAGGTTTTCAAAATAAATTCCCGGCTGGGAATTGAATGGCGCGATTTCGACCGGTGAGCTCCTGATCATAGGTAGGATCATGCAGGTCAATAGTAGTGTCGTGATGGTGGAGATTGGAGAGCACTTTCGTTTATTTTTTGGGGGTGCATCTTTTTCTTGTCTAACCTCTTCGGCATTAGTCGAAGTTGATTGACCGACTTCGTTGTGTCTCAGATTTGTGCGCTCAAATTCAGGATTGGCAGAGTTGCCCTTCTCCTGCATTTCCTCTGTTATGGGGAGTGGTGATAGTTTGTGAATAGGTCTACGGAACACATTTGTTGCCGTTCGAACGTCTGCCACTCTCACTAGTCCATCTTCTCCCTTATGAATTTTAATGATTCGTCCAAGTGGCCACTTCATAACTGGGACATTATCTTCCTTAATGATAACCATTGTTCCGGGCTTGACATTCTCAGATTTCCTTTTCCACTTCTGTCGTTGTTGTAGCTCATTCAGGTATTCCCTTGACCAGCGTTGCCAGAACTCATTTTTGATGTGTGCCAGTAATTTCCATCTTGTAAGCATGTCTACCTTCATGGACTGAGCCTCTGGATTAACTGGGTTAGTAAGGGGCTCGCCGACAAGGAAGTGACCAGGCGTTAGTGCGGTCAGATCATTTGGATTCGAGGACATCTGTGTTAAAGGCCTTGAATTTAGAATGGCTTCTATCTCAATTATTACGGTTTCCAATTCTTCATATGTTAATGATGCAGAACCCATTGATCGGTGTAATAAATGTTTAGCTGACTTCACTGCAGCTTCCCAGAGGCCGCCAAAGTGAGGGGCCCGTGGCGGTATAAAGTGGAAATCAATACCCTTCGCACTACAAGTGTTCATGATTAGTTCTTTCGAATTGTGGGAGTGGATGACTGTGTTTAGTTCTGATAGCTGGTTCTTAGCCCCGATGAAATTGGTTGCATTATCGCAATAAAGATTCTTGCAGTGTCCTCGTCTTGCTATAAAACGCTTAATTGCTCCGATGAAGGCGTAGGCCGATAAGTCTGTCACTAATTCAAGATGAGTGGCCTTGGTCGCAAAGCAACAGAAAACCGCTATGTATGATTTTAGCGGCCGCTTTCCTCTTATTTTAAGGTGAGTCCAAATGGGGCCACAAAAATCAACTCCGGCATTCATAAAAGGTCGTGCTGGCTGCACTCTAGTTGCTGGTAGGTTGCCCATTATTTGTGTCATCAACCTTGGTTTAGCTCGTGCACAACGTACGCATCGTTGAACCACAGACCGGGCAATGGTTTTACCCTTCATGGGCCAGAATCTTTGTCTGGTTGCTGCAAGGAGTGTCTGTGGGCCGCAATGCAAATTGTCCATGTGCAGATCCGTCATTATAAGCTTCGTGAACGGATGGGAGTATGGAAGTAGGATTGGGTGCTTCGCATCGTAAGATAATGTCGATGCTTGCAACCGTCCTCCGACTCTAATAATTCCTCTTTCATCGATGAAGGGAGCGAGACTATTTAATGAACTATTCTTGCTAACTTCTCCGTACCGTAGTAGTTGTGTAGAATCTTCCTTGAATTCATATTGCTGCATTTGTTTAACTATGATGATGAGGGCCTCTTGTAGTTCGAATGTTGTAAGCACTGTTGGGTTGAAACGAGAGCTTTGTAGATAACGGATTTTCATCTTGGTTATGAAGCGCAGCATATATGCGACTATCCGTTGCAATTTCTTAAATGAGTTCTTATGATCGATCGTATCGATGAAATTCACTGCTTCCTCCGAAGCAACTAAGGATAATTTTATCCCCTTTTTTTCCAGTCTCTGATCAATGCTGTTTGTGTCAATTGTGTGTGACACTGGCCAGGTGGACTCAGCACTATGTAGAAAGAGGGGTCCATAGAACCAAATATTGCACGTTTCCAATCTTTTTGGTGATGTGCCCCGCGACAACACGTCAGCCGGATTTTCCCGTGAACTGACATGTCCCCACTGTTGTATTGTAGTTAGTTCTTGGATGGCTGATACTCTATTAGCCACAAATGTATGAAATGATGCTGAGGGAGCACTGAGCCAATTAAGCACGATTTCTGAATCTGTCAATAAGAACGTAGGTTTGTCTCTTAAGCCCAAGTCTGTCTTGATGCGATCTGTCAACTCTGCCGCAAGCTTGGCTGCACATAATTCCAAACGTGGTAGTGTTGTCTGTTTAAGCGGTGCGACTCTTGACTTGGCACAAAGCAATCTTACACTTATGATATTGTCCTTACTCACAGATCTGATATATATCGCGGCACCATATGCCTTCTCAGATGCGTCTGCGAAAGCATGTATTTGCATTGAGCTGGATGATGTATGGTAGAGAACATGTCTTGGAAATTTTATATTTTCTAATGATTTCAAATCTTCACAGAATCTAATCCACTCTGTGTGGAGTTCTTGCGGCAAGGCAGCATCCCAATCGATCTTAAGAGCCCACAGCTTTTGAAGGAACATTTTGGCAACAACTACTACTGGTGCCATGAAGCCAAGGGGATCAAACAAGTGTGCTATGTCTGAATATGCCCTCCTCTTTGTAACCTTGGATGTATTGTTCCACGATGTTTTTATCGAAAATGAATCTGTTTTAGGCAGCCAAGTGAGCCCTAAGGTTTTTATGTGATCCTCAGTTCCATCGTTAAAATCAAGCTCTAGCTCTATGTCCTCTTTGGGAAGATCCTGGATTAGACGGGAATGGTTTGCACACCATTTCCTTAGTTTGAATCCCGCCGTTTGAAGTAGTGAGTTCAGTTGCGTCTGTGCTTCAACCGCTGTAGTTAAGCTATTTGATCCAGCCATGACATCATCCACGTAAAAGTTAGATGTTAACATTTCGGTGGCAAGTGGGTATTTCTCTGATTCCTCTTTTGCTAGCCTCTGCAAGCATTTGATAGCCAAATACGGAGCAGAGGTAGTTCCATATGTTACTGTGTTGAGCTTGTAACATTTGAGCTTCTGAGCAGGGTCACTCCTCCATAAAACCAACTGATACTTCTGGTCGCTATTGTGCACCAATATCTGCCGATACATTTTTTCGATATCAGCGGTAAATACGTATCTGGGAAATCGAAAGCGAAGAAGCACAGAGAACAAATCATCTTGGATTTTTGGTCCAGTGCACAAAATATCATTCAGTGATAAATTTGAAGATGTTTTGGCGGATGCGTCGAAAACGACTCTCAATTTTGTGGTACTACTCTCCGGTTTAACGACGCAATGATGTGGCAGAAAATAGTGGGGCTTATCAATTGTCTTAATATCAATTTCTTGCATGTGGCCGAGTCGAATGTATTCGCTCAGGAAATCGATGTATTGTAGTTTGATATCTTGGTGTTTAGCGAACTTTCTCTCTAATGATGAGAAACGCTGTAGCGCAAGATCTTTTGACTCACCTAACTTGCTCGGATCACCCTTGAATGGAAGCTTGACAATAAAACGCCCATCAGGATTTCTTGTAGTGGTTTGATTGAAGTGATTCTCACAGTATTTTTCTGCTGTGGTAAATCTGGTTTCTGATGGCTGAACTTCTTCCAATTTCCAGAATTTTTCCACTTGCTGGTCAAATCTTTCATCTTCACTACATATGCCACACGTCGCATTTGGTTGAGATATGTCGTTTATCTTTCCACCTACTATCCATCCAAGTACTGAATTTTGTAGTGTAGGTAGATGGTCTCCAAGCTTTATTTGTCCAACAGACAATAGTTGAAAATAGACTTCTCCTCCAATTAAGAAGTCTATACGCCCAGGACGATTAAAGTGTGGATCCGCTAATTGGATGTTGCTCGGTATTGGCCATGTTGCTGTATTTAAAGTACGAGTTGGCTGATATGATGTGATTTCTGGCAAAACGAAGGCTTCCAATCTGGTATTGAAGCCATTCACTCTAGATTCTATTGAAATGTTGATTCTTTTTTGGGCTTGCTGTTTTCCTTGGCCAATTCCCATTATGTCCATTAGTTCAGGAACTTGTGCTAATCCTAATTTTTTGGCGAGTCTCTCAGTTATGAAATTTAGCTGAGAGCCTGAGTCCAACAGAGCTCTACATTCTACGCTTGAACCTTCATTGTTTACGAGTTTTATTACCACTGTGCCCAAAAGGACATAGCCTCTTTGCAGTTGAGTGCTGCGTGCTGATAATGCAGAGGAATGATCTGCACTTGCTGATGAGTGGTCGAGGTGATCTTCTGGGTGTTTTTGCTTCATCGACGAGGTTTGTTGAATGCTGCTGCCTACTTGTTGAATTGAATTTGCTCGATTTAATGAGATATTTCCTATATGGAGCAAGGTATTGTGTTTTCTAGCACACTTTAAGCAGCCTCGTGAAATACACCTTGATACTGGGTGCCCAGTTTTAAGGCAGTTGATGCATATACTGGCCCTTTTGACAAGGTTCAAGCGATTGGTTGGTGTCAGCTGAAGAAATTTTTGACACGCGAAGAGCTTGTGATCTCCCTTGCAGCAGGCGCATGTCGACATAGGAATGGCTATTGAGCTCAATGCTTTTGCTGCACCTGACCTTCTATGTTGTTCGTCTAATCCTTTCGCCTTGTTGCCCAGAGCCTCAAGTGATTGGAACCGATTCTCTAAAAATTTGAGGAATTCGGTTGTTGATTGCAACTTTTTAGGTTGGGATAGTGTATGCTCGTATAGCCCATGTGTTGTTCTGTCAAGTTTCTTGATCAGTAGATGTAATAATAGCGGGTCCCAGCTGCTTGTATCAACGCTAAGATTGTCAAGGCCAAATAGGCATTCTTGAGTTGTATCATGTAATGACTTGATACCTGATACACTTTCTGTAGTTAAAGTAGGCTGAGATAACATCTTGTTCAGAAGTGATGTTACAAGAAGCCTAGTATTGTTGTAGCGATCCTGGAGCATTTTCCATGCTGCGGTGTAGTTATCTTCTGATAAGCTCAAGTGCCGAACTAATTTTTCTGCCTCTCCACAGAGATTCATCTTAAGGTACCACATCTTTTGACAGTCTCCCATAGGTTGTTCGTGTACCATCTGGGAGAATAAATCATAGAACTGCCGCCATTTCAGGTAATCGCCATCAAACTTAGGGAGCGTGATCTTTGGTAGTTTTACTGTCGGGCTGCTGCTTGACATAACCCTTGATGGTTGAGGATGGTATTTATCCAATTCTCCAGATAGAGTGATTAGCATGTCTTGAACCTGCTCCTCCAATTGGAAATACTCCTCAATATTGTAGCCCGCCTTGAGAGGCTCTCCGGTGATCTCCCATATGTCATGATGAAGTGTCTCGATTCTTGACCAATAATGATTGACGGTCTTCATCTTTACTTCACAAAAATATTTAGAACAGTCATGCAAACCGATCTCAATTCCTTTTAAGAGGCGGCGTAGGGACTCTATAACTGATTCTTGTATTCTAATCAGTTTGCTTATTTCATCCTTCGGATTTCTGTTTACATCTCGTGCCTGAACATCGCCTTCCCCCATATCATTCACTGGATCAGCTTGTTTTGTTGTAGGCTGAGGTGTTTCAATGGAGATTTGTTCTGCGTTTGTATCTTCTTCAGGCAGTTTCTTCTCTGGTTTTTCACCTTCTTGGTTTGAGGTGGTTAGGCTTGCAATATGCGTTTGTATTTTGCTGCGATGGGCCTGATAGATGTTTTGCATCGCCTCGTAATAGCCGTTTGCATAATATGGATGGCCTAAATCTTTGCTATGATCAGTGCGGATTTCATTGTCCGTATCTTCGAATGTATTCCACAGCTCATCTAGTTGACGAATTCTTTCCTTGCAGTACTGAAGGTGCCTCCTGCTTGGGCCGTCCTTAATGTAATTGTCTATTGCTCGTTCAATTTCTGATCCTGTCGCCTTCTGCCTTTTTGCGAGCTTCTCCATGTTGCTATTTCTGATATGCGTCACAAGTCGTAAACCTGGATCACGTCGGGGTCACCAAACAATGTATAGAATTCTTTTATTCTACTTGGTCAAGGTGCTTGTACCTTGATGTAATGGCTGCGTTAACGGTGCTTGTACCGCAACGCCAAAAGATTGTAAAGAATTCTACGTTGAATTTCGTGCTGCTTAGTCAAGGTGCTTGTACCTAGAATTTACCAATATGGTATGTTAACGGTGCTTGTACCGCAACGCCAATTCAAAATCGAAACTACGTAGAATTTAAAATAAAACTTCTCACTTGATGATTGAAACGAGACTAACAAATTATATTTTTATAAAACTTAATTTATAACACAACAAAAATGTTTACTAAGCTAGTTTCTTTTTTTGCAAATAATAAGAATGAGAATCTCACACAAATTCGGATTCCCATGCATGCCTTCATAATATGACACAAATGTGTATATCGTATTTCGTCTGGTGGCGACGGGCACATGTGCCTACTCAGCATAATTTGCGTGAGATTCCCATTCGGTGAGAATGAAAAAATGAAATATGAATTTGTATTTTTTTCATATGTATGTAGGTAGGTATATTTATTTTCATATATTGAATTTCTAATTGCTATATCTATATGATGATATATGATTAATCTATAATGTATTAAAGTCTGAACACGGATGTTTGAATCAATGTATACGACTCGTCTCCACTATATTAATTTATTTATTCCCAAACCTTTTTATGAATTATATTTCAATAAAACTGTTTTGAAAACATGACAATTAAGCAGAACTGAAATGAGGAAAATAAACCCAAAATCCATTTAAAGGTTGATACTACGTTTGAATACGCGTAGGAATAAGGAAATTGTGTTTTTATTGTTTATCCTATAAAATAGTACTATGACCTAAAACTTAACTGCACACCCTGAAGGAAAATAAATATATGTATCATGGCAGTCACATAAAACCTTTACTTTACTTAGAAATTACCACGCTTCTGCTCGTAAAATTTTTAGAATTCAAGAGCTTAGCACTTAATGGACGAGAGTTTATTACATCCCATTACAAACGACATCGATTGAGTAGCTGTGAAGGAAACTTGAACAGAATCATCGGTCATAATCCAATTTATCCACATTCAGGCAATAATCACCAGCAATAAAACTGCCATTAGAAGTAGCTATGAAAAGTACACTCATCAGAGAAAAAGGAATATCTCGTAAAACCAGAATTTTTAGCAGTAAATTACCAAAGACTTAGCAGAATATCCACCATTTTATGAAAAGTTCTTATTTTCTTCTTTTTATTCATTAATCTGAAAGCAGTCGAGGAGGTGGTAAAAGATATCTGATTTCTGTAATATTTTGGTTTGTTTGATATTGAAATAAATAAATAACGACTCGAGGTAATTGAGAAAATATCGGTTAATTCATAAAAAGAGGAGAGGATTCCGAACCTTATAATTAACGTTGAATCCAAATCATTCTTGCCTCTTTCAAAGATGTTTGAATACATCATCAACTCAAAATTCATAACATTTCTAAAAAAATAAAACACTTATCAATATTCTTTCATGTGGCTTCTGGCTGGTAAGGAGGCTAGCTTACCTCTAGTTTCTATACTTTCGCCGAAACAAGCCTTTGATAAAGTTTGCAATTCTCCCCAGACCAAACTTAAAACACTTCATCTGCTCTTCTCGTTTCAGTTAAAAGTTTTCTATCCAGTCGTCTATTATTGGCTTAAAGTCACGCTATCTCGTTTACTGTTCGTGCTGGAGCAGATATTGCTCAATCTTGTGCCTCACAGTTTTATCCAATTTAAACGTTTATGAATAAGCACAAGAAATCGTCGCCTGAATATTGGTTTGCCCCATCTATCAAATTTGATATTTTAAGTTAAGTATGGTTTATGAAATTATTACTGAAGTTAATTTAAATGTTTTAATTAATATGTATCGAAATAAATGATGCCATGTTTGCCCCATATCATATTTTTGCCACAAGAGTTAGTATTGGTTTACCCAAAATAAAATTTGTTTATACAAGGGGCATGAAATATACTAAATACTTTAAAATATTTCTTATACTCTAGATAAAATCTAAAGGGTATACATAGTTTGTAATTCCGTTTGTAACGCCCAGATATAATGATGGTACCTATAGCAAAATGGATTGAACACCCGTGCATAAAATTAAAAGTTATTTTGATTTTTGATTGTCCATCTGTCCGTCCGTCCGCACAAAAGCTCGAGAACACGTGCACTTAGAGGGTTGAAATTGCGCGCAAAAGCTGTTTAAATAAAACAGTACATTTAAGTTTGAAAATGGGCAGAATCGGGAATCTGTTTCGTACGGCTGCCATACAAAAATTTCTTTTTTCACTATATATTTGGACAATGCCTGAGAACGTGTCAATGTAGAGAGCTGAAATTTAGTACGTGGTGCTTTCATAAAAGGATCAGTCCTAGATGTTTTGATTGTATAGAAAAGTTCTTCACAATATGAAACACTAGGAAATTTATTATAATCATTTTTGATGTCTGACGAACCGTTCTAGATATACATGCGAAAAACCATTTCAGAAATAAAACTTGTGCAGATGGGTGACCATACGAAATTACAAACGAACTTTCGTAGAGGGTATCAATAGTTTTTTTTTCAGAAAGAGGCAGGGTAACAGGAGAAAACCTATCCCAAGCACAGAGGCAATAGCGGCCCAATGTGCTGTCCGGCTAGAAGCCCATTCACCAAAACCATACTGTCCTCTTAATGAAACGCATCAGGTCTTGGTGGGGAAGGATTTCAACTCATCAATGGATAGAAGGGCGGACTATAGAGTATCCAATCTACTCCGGGCGAAGGCCGAACACTCATAGAAAAAGTGTTCAGTTGTCTCAAGCTCTCCATCCAGGCAGGACAGATACTCAGGACTGTCAACAACTCCCATTCTTATTAGATGAGCGTGGAGTGAGCTGTGGCCGGTGATGATGCTAACCACAGTTCTACATTATTTCCTTCCGAGCCCCACGAGAAAATTGGAGATATTGGGCCCATCAAGAAACAGTTTTATACACGTACAACTACTCAGGTTCTTCCATCTCTGCTGATGCTTTCTATGAACATCCGCTTTGATGAGACAACCGATACTCGAGGTGGCAACGCCTATGGCGGGTTCCGGTCCGAAAACGGATAATCAGAGGCAGCGTTAGCTAAAAGGTCAGCCCTTTAATTCCCCACGATTCCCATGTGAACAGGAACCCTTAGGAGGGACACTTTGTTGTGAATATATAACTTATCCACTGACGACCTGCAATCCCCCCGTAACTTAGGAGTTATCCGAGGGCCAGCCAGTATCATCAATGCTGCGTGACTATCCGAAAGCATAACAATGTCATTCCCCTTGATTTGCATATCAAGGGCTAACTTCGCTGCCATTTAGATGGCAAAGACTCAAAACCCTCGAGAATACTTCGCAAGCCATGAAACAGACTCGCTCCCTACCACATGCGAGGCCTGACGTAGTCCTTACATTATAAAATATTTGCCGTGCTCTTATGTAAAACTGACAAAAGTTTGATTTGAATAGCTCCCCCGCTCTAAACTACTATTCATACAGAAAAATGGTGTTCTGAAAATCTTAAGCTTGCTTTCTTATCTTCCGAACCGTAATAAAATTTTCAACCTTTCCTAACAAAATTATTTAAATAAAATTATCTTAACCAAATGACTACGATTCCTCAAACAAAAATTCTCTCTTCTCTGAGTAATCATTGTAATGTCGCTGTGCCGTCATGGCGTTAAATAAGGTATATAGTAAGTGTAGCCTTTGAGAAGGTAAGGAACCAAGCTGTAAATTACTAGAAGACTATTTTTCTGTATGGATAGTAGTTTAGGCTCTATGGCATATATAAAGCCAATGTTTAGCACTTTTCCATAAGTATCAGTATAGAACATTTTAGAAAACGGACTAAGCACCCTCACATATAAATTTCTGTTTCATGGCTTGGGAAGTATTCTCGAGGGTTTTGAAAGACTTCAACCTGGAAGACAGTAGTGTGTGTTCCTGAGTACTCCATTCAAAATGAGGCTCAGGAAAGTGGACACCCACCCCAACTCCCCCATTAATGAGAGAGCCGGCAGTGAAAGTGTTTAGAGCAGACCGGGGAAGGCTCGATAAGGCACCACCCTCAGTCCACGATTCCCTTACAGGAAAGCTCACAAAGAAGCGACGCCAGAAACAAAGTGCAGGTACCATCGCATCCCGTGGCATACCGGCCAGAGGGTTTTCCAAGTCCAGCCGATACGCAAGTGAGCAATGAGAAGAGCCAGCCCAGCCGTCCTCCCAGCATCCCCATGAGCGCAATTTGCCTACAGCCATTTTGGCCTCTGCCTGAATGACAAGTTCCAGGGGTGGCAGATCAAGTAGGACCTCAAGAGGCGTAGTAGCCGTAGATCGTATGGAGCCCGTAATTTCCAAGCATGCAAGCCCTTGCATGCCCGCCAGCTTCCGGATCGCTGTCCTCACAAGCGTCCTGGGCCAACATATACAGGAGGCATACGTGAGCATGGGTTTGACGATCGAGATGCACATCCAATGAAGAACAATCTGTCTCATGCCCTATGTGTACCCAAAGGTTCTCCAAGGAGGTCATGAGAAGAGAATTGCAGAGTGTGTCCATAAAGCTTCGGAAGAACAAAGTACCAAAGCCTACGTCTTCTGGAGGACAGCACCAACCTGTCATATCATGACGGGTGCACCTGTCCTCATCAATATTGGGGCCTCTTTGCAAGAATTCACAGGCAGCAACCATGCTGTGTCTGGAAATGAGGTCGACTAAATTATTCATTTTTTAACTTCGTAATATTCAGCTGGAATTTTCGAAATATGTTCTTCGATGGCTCAAATTTGGTGCTGATATTTTTGATATTTTATTTCGAAAAAAAGATCTCATTTATTAAAGTAGTATAAAATTTATTGCGATTTTGGATTTTAACCGAGTTAATAGAAAAACAAAAGTAATTTACCTGATGATGCATTTGAATTTGAATAAATCAAACGATCTAGAGCAAATTCTGAGAGATGTAAATATACGGAAATATTTGTCTTTGCTCTTTAAAGCCTTCTACTTCCAACGAAAAATTATCGATATTTAGTTTTTTATTGAAGAAATTATTAATATCATCTGTAGTTATCGCCATTGCTCGTCTATCGCCTTTTTTATGTAAAAGGAATACAGGGCTGCTATTAAAAACAAGAATCCTTTTAACATTTCTCAAGTTAACATGTCGGATATAATTTAAACTTTGGTATATTTTGCTGTTTCTGTTGTATTTTAATGTAATCAATAGATTTTTTCGTTGGCACTTGATGAAACCTCCATTTTATAAAAGAATCACTAAAACATTTGTTATCACTAAATATATAAAATGATTTATTTAATTTAAGCCTAACGCATTTCGATTAACTAGATAATCATCAGAGGACCCTGTGATCTTTCATTTCTAGTTTTGAAATTAAAATGACAGAAAAACATTTTCCGAATGTTGTTTATGTAAATTGAATAAAAATTGTATAAATAATCGAAATGTTATCGTTTCGTTATGTAAAGGTGCGGAGGAACTGATTATTAAATTACAATTAAATGAAAAAACTTGCGGAAGTTGTTACATGAATGTATAATGAAGGATGTCCCGAATGTCAATGTTCCATGGGATGTTCCTGGTCAGTCGGGATTAAAGGAAATACCGACCATATTTACAGCCAAGGTATATTATATCTCTTATATTATAGTAAATCTAAAAATTACACATCCACATCTACGAGGTCAATAGTATCAGTACTAAATATCGCCAGTTTAAATAATACTTTGACGCTTCTCAGCAGCTAACCGATAATACCAAAAATATTTAGGCGTAATAGTTATGGTAAAAGGAAAGCAGTCGAATTATCTTCAAAACTCTCGGGGACATGTGTTTAATTTACCAGAACCTGCTTCTGAAGAAGAGTAAGACATAGATACTTCTGGGAAAATCATTCAGCAACTTAAGGAGATATTTAAAAAATCCGAAATATTTAAGGAAAAGTATCTTATACCGATACCGATAGCTCACAAATCGGACAAAAAAGTTACACCAAGAAAAAGGTATTTTGTTAACACCAGATCTAAAATATGGAAAACAATCGATAATGAGGCAATAAATCTTGGGAAGGAGTTTTATGAAGGTAATGACATCCACCATATATGTGTCGGCAAATGAGATTTTATTGTTTTAGAAAAGGATGGAGTAAAGATGATAAAGTAGCGTAGGATGGTTTTATGCAATTTGAAAGAAGCCTACCATATTTTCGAAGAAAAATATCCCACATAAACATTGGATTTTCTGTGTTCGGCGCAATCAGCAGGAATTCATTCCAGATGTATTTGCATTTACCACCAGAATATTAAGCTAATGTTTGGTGTTCTGAAAGAAGTAAACTGCTTCCTGATGCCACAACCACTTACCACGTCACATACACAAATTGCTTTTGTATGGAACTGTTTCTGACATGATTAAAAATACCTAAAGAGTGCCTCATAGTTGCGATTTTCGTCCGCTGCATTTCGTTATTTACACCAATATTGTTTTTACAATCTAGACTAATTCGACAATAATTAATTTACGCAAATGTTTCTAAATTTGTACTAAACTGTGCTAAAATTATTGTTTTCCTTTAATTATTAGCAAATATATTGCGTTAATTGATCTTTCGCTGTTGCAGTCGTATCAAAAACGTTCGAATGTTTCAAACAAAGTAATGAGCCTTTCAACTTTCATTTACACAAAAAAAAAACAAAAAAAAACAAAAACAAAGCCATTTCATTAACAATTCTAGAGGGTGTAAAACGCGATTACATCACTCACGTAAATATCGTAATTTGCGAGTTTTTATGATTCTACTGCCACCCGCGGACAAAAGAGTAATAAAGGGAAGGGCTTTTACTGCTGTTGTTGTAATATTGTCGAAAAGCTTTTTTTTTATGCCCTTTGAGAGCGTAAATATATATTTACGTTATTACGGATCCCTTTTTTAAAGCAAAGCACATTTTTTATAACGTCTCCTTTCTCCGATGGTGTAAGTTTGGTCCTTTAAGCTTTCACGGGAATCACAACGTAATGATTGTACTCAAGAAAATGATAAAACACATTAAGAAAATATATCTTGATAGAAGCATCAACAGAATGTCTCTTGCCATTAACCTGATTCTTTTATGAAGTAAAAATCCTGAAAGCATTGATTAATTCCGAAGCTTGTTGTTATATGTAAAAGGAGTTATTATGTTTAAATTTGTTTTATAATGGGTCCTTCGTGAATATCATGCATTGAGTTTTTGGGAATATATGACCCACGTTATGTGAGTTAAACACTTGTTTTGTTATGTATCCGATATATTTCGGTCACGCTATCAAAAACAAACACAAATTCAATTATGATAATCCAATTATTCTTTACAGAGAGCAATCCTGGAAAAAATGGGAAAACATAGAAGTTCTAGACATACATGCAAATAAGCCCAACACCACGAATTTCAAAGTGGACACACAATACACTAGTTCCCAGTATAAGAATATAATAGATGTACGTAGGCAACACAGTAATTGTCGATTCCCATAACTCTAAGGGCAGCGACATACGATTAGGTTTTTACCGTCGAAACGGTTATTCTCGATTATTTTGTGGATACAAGTCAGTGAAGTCAGTTCAGTAATTTTTAGGGGTGCTATAAAATATGGAAAACATTAGTGATATTGAACTTGTAATTATTTTACTTTTAATTGAGGATAAAAAAGAAAAGAGAAAACAATTGCAACGTAGATTTTCAGTGCATCCGCTAAATAAAATTAGACCACCGCGAGGACATGCAAATTTAAGGAATGATTAGGAAAAGTTTTTTAGCTTTTATGGAATGTCTTCTCGCTCTTTTGATATATATTACAAAATCAAATACTAGAACAAACCCTAAAACTATTCTAAATATCGTATGCGTACTCCAAAAACAATCTTAAATTAGTTTATTAAATGTACCTACATATCGTTTCGTTCGCTGCTTCTGTACTGCTGCACTGCATTAAATTTCAACAAACCGTCCGGGAAAAACCGAAACGTATGTCGTGTCACATTGCACTTAATGTGTTCAGTCCATCGACGTTTTTTAATTCCCGCGGCGAAATATTTTCTTCCTAAAAAAAAGGGAAAAGAAAACACAAAGAATAAAAGACTAAAATATATTAAAAGGAAAACCACTTATCTGAATGTTGGGAACTTCCTTCCTTTAGCCTAGTGACGTCTAAACACTCCAAAAAATAGATTCATCGCCTTAAGCATACAAAATTATTATTATTTATAATAAAATTCTATAAAAATATCATCAACTTACCTAAAGTGTACATCTCTCTCGTATGTTTACATTTCGTAATGTCACATCTTGACATTACGTCAAATCATTTGATTTCGCCTCCGTCATCAAATTCAACAAACGTCGCTAGAGCAACACCGAGAGGCGAGAGCTCATAACTGGATGCGGCGGCTATATAAAGCCGACGAACCGTAGCAGAAAATCATTCTTGGTCCAGAGCTCATCTGGTTTAGAGACTTATGTAAGCACAAGAATATTCCCAACCTCATTATAGAAGATTAATTCTATATTTCAGAGAATAATCTGAAAATCCTATCATTTCAAATATTCCATCCCACACCTAAGCAGAAGTTTAATTCTGCGCAGAGATTAATCTGCAATATTCCATCCCACACCTAAGCAGAAGTTTAATTTTGCGCACAGATTAATCTGCAATATTCAATCCCACACCTAAGCAGAAGTTTAATTCTGCGCAGAGATTAATCTGCGACACTCCTTCCTACACCTAAGCAGCATCTCCTGTCCACATCTAAGCAGAAGAATAATTCTGAGCAGAGATTAATCTGCAATATTCCTACCCACGTCTAAGCAGAAGAATAATTCTGCTGCAGAGACTAATCTGCATTCTTCATTATATTAGCATATTGCTACATTTCTGCGCACGCTCAGAATACTGTCAGAGACTAATCTGACTAGTTTACTGACTATAGCACTTTACTTCCTTGTGCCCTCACGTACGAGCAGAGGTATTTTGCTGCCTTGTGCCCTCACGCACTAACAGCATAAATTTTTACCCCTTTTTTTGTTTTGATGACAGATAATAATTCTGGTCTTCTCTCCCTTTTTCAGAACGAGGAGAAAATTTGGCACCTGAGCAGGAGCTCATTGAATTTTAATTTTAATTTTTAATTTGTTTGTGATATTAGTTTAAGCCAGTGAATTATTTATATTGAAATAATATTTTATATTTGGATTTTAAAACGACTGAGTTGTCCTTTACAAACCGTCACTCCCTCCCACGTCCTAGACTAGCTCTCACATCATGAGCTTAGAATTTCATTCGGCAGCAAACCGTATGTATCAGCTGTCATCAAACCGTGGCCAGCCACGGTTGCTGTCAGGTTTTGAAACCGCTCCAGTTTTAACCTGATCGTATGTCGCTGCCAAGTTAATCACTTGGGATTCATTTGGCACGGATAAAACCGTACGGCAAAGTAGTATAATCCAGGTTTTTGTATATATTTAATTTATTACTTATATGTTTTACTCGTTTTTTTGTATAATTTATTACAACGACTGCCCGGTTTTCTCTTTTTCTTTAAACTTTTTTTAATATTTTAAGTTTTAATTCTTAATTTAAATTAACGACGAAAGGCTAAGGATAGCCTCGACACAGCTACATCTTAAAATCATTATGATACGATAATCCTAATGTAAATAACTTTTATTATTACGAATGTCTGCATAATTATTGTTACATTATATTCACATATAGCTCCTTGAGAATGGTCACAACCCATGACCGAAATATATCGGATACTTACCAAAACAACTGTTTAACTCACACAACCCGGGTCATATATTCTCAAAAATCCAATGCATGTTTATTTATTCTCTTGATTTAAAATCAATTCATAGGAAAATCTTTTAAATAAATTTTTTATTGCAGTTATTTTTCAAAAACATTTTAGATAATTTCTCTGTAGACCATAATTACATGGATTACTGTATTACATGTATTACACATATACCAATCAAAAATGGGTCCAATTATATTCAAGAATAATCTTGAGAAAGACATCGATTCGATTATAAAGTACCACGTCCAACAGTAAATAATTAAAAGGTGATAATTAGTTATAGTTATATTAAAACTTTGACCTATATTCTCTTTTGAAACTAAACTTACAGAAATACCTACCAGAAATATTTAGAAAATTTATTCAACTAAAGTTAAAACTTTTCCACAAAATGATGAAGTCAAAATATGACTTTAATTCAAACTAAATTTTAACTACAACTGCGACAAGAGGAACTTTATAAGCCGCTTAATTAAACTTCACACTTACATGGATATAGTTGCAACTGTACAAAGGTGCATACAATTTGCATACATAACCAACCCACCATCGGTGATAAGACACCTTCAAGAAAAGTAGATTAAATTGAGAACTTCCTTAGCGAGGTTAAATGAAACTTGAGTTGTTAGATTTCTCGTTCTATCTTTTCATCGACCCGAGTATAATTTCCTGCAGATATGCATAGTTATAGCTCTGTAAATTTCTTTAAATTTAACTCAACGAAGAAGGTGCGATTTTCACGGATTAAAATTTTAAGTCAAAATAAGTAAGATTTGAAAGCATCCTCTTCCACCAACTAATACAAAGTGAACAAAAAAAAATTACGTTTAGGGGATATTTTGTATTTAAGTTTTATAGGCATATCAGAAAATACATTAATTTCTGGAATGAGGAAGAGCACTTATTGCATTTTCTGGGTAGATACCCAATTTTGGCCGAGTTTCGTATTCAAGATTACGGGAAAAGTTTGTTAAGTGAGTTTGAGCTAATTGAGTCTTTAAATGCCAGAAATAACTTCAATTATATTTTATTTTTTGTTACTAAAGTTTTTCTAATCAAAGAATTAAATTGTTAGGTTGGAAATTAACGGTATGCGCAATACTTTGCATTGGCTTTGTTTGTTAACCCTTTCGGTCTTTTTGTTTCCATATGGTTACACGCATTTCAACTATTGTTTTATCTTTCTGTCTTCGTTATAATTCTTTTTATTGTCATTTTTCCCTTTATTAGACTTTCGCAAAGTAAATCTTGCAGTTTCGACTATCATTTAAAATCTGATTGATCGTGGTGTAAGTTCAAAATTGATAAGAGGATTACAATGGAAAATCGAAGGGGTATGTTTAAGTTTGTTTGCTTATATTCCCATCAATTCCTAGAAGTTTTTTAAACTTTGCATTTGAATATGAAGAAGTAGCTTGAGTTGTGGTTTGCAGCTAAAAAGTGTCGTGTAAATTTAATTTTACTGGTTACACAATTCACGTGAATTTGGTTCTTGCCATTTGGAAACAATTTGCTTTTATGGTATAAAAATTATGCAAATCCAATTGTTGCCATATGGGAACATTGTATTTTTTTGCGTGCTATGAGTGCTTTCTATTTCAGGGAATATTCGCAAATATACGAAAATAACTAAAGAGAACGTGGAGAAAATTTTAGAAGATTTTGGCGATTCGGAAATATCGGAAGAAGAAAATGAAGAAAACGAGGACTTTGATGTAGCTAAGATATTAGCCGATTTTGAGAACATGAGAAGTGAGCAGATGGATGAAATCAAGGTTCCAATGAATGAAATCGATGACGCAGTTCCATCAACTATTCCAACACGAAAAAGACAGGAATTTCGTTGGGTAAAAACTAATTGGAAAAATTGTTGGAGAGGGATATGTTGCAGAAAATGTGAAAACACCGATCACATACTTCAGCCAATATTTCAGCGAAGAACTGTACACAAAAATCAAAGCTTGTTTCAATCGAAGAGCTACAAAAATTAATTGGTTTGGATATTATCATAGGGACAATAAATTTTCCACGTGTTAAAATGTATTGAGAAAAAGCAACACAAATAAGTGCTTTTCCGGGTACTATTTCAAGAAATCGTTTCCATTCGATTAGACACAGCTTGAAATTTTCTGTTAGTGAAAATCAGAATGATAAATTGTGGAAAGCCCGTCCATTGATCGACGCAATTCTGTCAAGATGTACAAGCATTTCAAAGGTGGAAAATTTATGCATAGATGAAATGATGATACCGTTTAAGGGAAAATCACCTCTAAAGCAATACATGCCCAAAAAAACCAATAAAGTGAGGCCTAAAGCTTTTCGTATTATGTAGCTCAAGTGGTATTATTCAAGATCTTGAAGTATACCAAGGAAGGAATACAGAAATTGGAAACACTAAGATGGGATTCTGCTATGATATAGTTATGCGGCTATCAAGGACGATTCCAAAAGACGAAAATTTTAAATTATTCTTTGATAACTATTTTACTGGCATAATCCTAATAATTCAGCTAAAAGAGCAGGGTATTTTGGCAACAGGTACGATAAGAGCAAATAGGATGGGAAAAGTTCAAATGAAATCTGAGAAAGAATTAAAAAAAAAAATAGGTCGACGATCTTACGATTTCCGTGTGGAGAGATCTACAAATGTATTTTTACTTCCATGGTATGACAGCGGTCTTGTTCAGATGTCCTCTTCAATTTATGGAGACGAAAGTAAACAGATTACGTTTGGACTTTTTACCGGGTTAAACTTAATTTTGTCCAAGAAAGAATTTTTTGGGATTCTCCAGTATATAGCAAAAGCTAAAAAATGTTCTAATTTGTTATTTCATCACACAACCCATTAATTTTTGGTGACAGCAGGTCACAAATAGCGAAATTGTGTGATTTGAAAAACAAATGAAAGAAATGAAAAAAAGAAGAAAGAAATGAAAAGTTTGAGAAAGGTTCGATTCGCTTCGAATGAATCTGTTTCTTTAAAATTTTTTAAATTTTTTTAATAAATAAAAAAATTGTTTTTTCTATTTTTCTCAAACTTTTCATTTCTTTCTTCTTTTTTTCATTTTTTTCATTTGTTTTTCAAATCACACAATTTCGCTATTTGTGACTTGTTGATGAGTCAAACCAAGACTTGAAACTTGTCACCAAAAATTAACGGGTTGTGTGATGAAATAACAAATTAGAACATTTTTTAGCTTTTGCTATATACCGGAGAATCCCAAAGGAGACGAAAGTGTGGATGAAGTTGAAAGGTTCTACCAAGAAAAGAAAGAAAAATAAAATTGCGCGACCTGAAATTGTAAGGAAGTACAAACCAACATATGGGTGGCGTCGACAAAGTAGACTTTTTACTTTCTGTCTACAGGATAAACATTGGAACCAATAAGTGGGCTTTGCGAGTCTTCGATCATATGATTGCCATTTGCAACTCCTGGCTGGAATATCGACGCGATTGCAATGCTCTCAACATACCTGAAAAAGAACGTATGGACCTACTAGAGTTTCGAAACGACGTATCAACTGTGCTCCTTATAACTTCAGCTCCACAAAAAAGAAAACGCGGGCACCCACGCCTGGATATAAGTGATGTTGGAAGCGATGGCGGAAGCTCAATGACAACGATCTCACAAAAAGCATGTGAAATTGCTCCTCGAAGAACCTACGAAAGTGCTCCCAGCGTATCTACAAGATATGACTGCTGTAATCACTGGCCCGAATACACCATGAATAAAACTAGATGTAAGTTGGATAATTGTAGCAGTCTCACACTGTACAAGTGCAGGAAGTGCAATATTAATTTATGTATTCCAACGCAAAATAAAACTGCTTCATATCATATCATAAGCATGAATGAACTTTTTAAATTAATTTTGTTTTTTTTTTTTTAATTTATACGAGTGTTATTAAGTATATAATTTTTATGTCTCTCAATAAATGTAGTTATGTTTCCATTCCGGTTTGAAGTCTTTTTTTTTTACTTTAATTATATTGCTAATATAGTTACTTAAAAATAAATATGTCAAAAGTGAATTTTAACATAATTATTAACCTCTGAGAACTTTTGTTTCCATATGGCAACAATCCTTAATTCCTTTCCTTTACATCCTTTGACAAATTTATTTTTTGTATAATATTAAACTGATATCTATTAAAGCATTTTTACAAAAATTATAATTTTTTCCTCGAAATAAATAAACATGTACCGAAAGTGTTAAGTCATTTGAGTATTATATACTTTCTTCTATTAATATGTTTTTTTTCTCTTTTCCAATTTTATCTAGTATGGTTTTTCTTTTAGTTTTTACTAGTTTTTGTTTGTCAACCCCAACAGGCAGCCTCGGTGCCACGGTCGTAGGTTTTTAACTAGATCGCTATAGCATAAGGAATATTTTGTTCTGAATTCAATAAACCATTATTATTATATTATTATTATTGTTGAGTTAAAACTCTTTTGTTTTAACTAGGAGTAGGTCTAAATACATAAATCTAGACTGCTGAAGGATAGAATATCGATGCGTGTATCGCTACTCCAAAAGGCAAACCAGAATCGGCAGAGAACTGAGTACTCCGCGATGAAGGTACCTTCTGGTTACTGAGTTCAATGAAATACGGCGTAACTACCCTTGATGCAAATGTCGGATTAAAATTCCTGTATTGTAATTGCAAGGCGGGCTAGACGCATGAATCTAGACCACTGACGAGTAAGATGTCGATGCTTGTATCTATTTTATTATTTTATTTATTATTTTTGTAGAATTACTTGAACGCTGATGAGCTGATACATCTTCGAGATGAATTTGAATCGAATTAAAATAAACTGAACTGGTGCCTTTTAAACAATACTGAACAATTTATTTATTTGGAGCAGCATATTTGTAATAAAATCGATTGCATACTACCATAGATGGCACAACAACTAGATGTCGCATGGCATACTAAAACAGAGTATACAGATTGTGAAATGGGTAGTGTATTCTGGAATGGACCATAACATATTTTAGAGCATGCCAAAAGCAAATATTTTTATAATAGCAGTTTTGTATACATTTAACCGACTTCCTCAATACTTCAGAGACGAAAAAATATAAATCACTCGACGCATACATCATTTTAAATCTTGTGGTCCATTCCGGAATGGACCACCCAGCCATATAAATATTGTATACTTTTTTGGTACTGTATGCGACATCTAGTTCTTGTGCCATCTATGATACTACTAATTAGAAATTCAATGTAATACTTGACCTAAAAAGAGAGTTCATCGACTTCGGTGATCAACAATTCCCCGCACTGTCCCAGCAGTAATTTTCAGGTCATTAAATTATAATTGCTCGTCTACACCTCTTCGCGTGACATATATTAATTTTGCCTGGCGTGAATATTGTCGAAAATGCATATAAATTAAAAAAGTGGAGTTTGCCATTGCTCACTGTGGTGGATTGTGATCGCTAGTTCGATGATCTTAAGCACAATAACAGTTTTGATTACGTTAGATTAATTCAGTTTATGATTTTTGCTAAAAGGTATTATTAAGATATGATAATTGACCTCGCTTAATTTTTACCTTACTAGCTAAGATCTGTGCTTTGATAATTATTATTAATTAACTAAAATATCAAAGAAAGATAACGAATGTATAAAAATTCTATTTATTAGTACTGTCCTTTGTCATAACGTGCACGCAAATTTGAATTAAGTGAAAATTGCAATAAATGCACTGGTAATTTAGGATTCCAAATCACTGGTTTATCTTCTTAATACAAACACTGTCCACTTCCTTCTCAGGATCACTAAACTGTTACACTTATTTTTTTTAAATTGCTCAATGTTAGTATCAGGATATGATTAACACAGTCTTTAAGTCAGAGATTCAAGATAAAAGAATTCTCTGGAATCCCGTTGTTATGAACAAAAGAGTTCTTGACAGAATTGTCTAGAAACTTGCTTGGAGGAACAGCAGAATTTTCCGAAAAAATTATTAGACAAACAAAATATGAAAATTGAAGAAATCCAGCAGGAAGTGTAGGATGTTCAACAACAATGATCGGAAGTTCAAAAAAATTTCACGGAGCATCTTGACAACTTTAAAGCACGATGGAAATGAAATATCCGGTGCAGGAAAAATGAAACCTCCTACATTTGATGGACAAAATTTGTTGCATATTTTCAAGAGGCAATTCGAGGCAGCTTCTGAAGGAAATGGATGGAATGATGCAGACAAAGCTTAGCACTTCGAGGTTCTGCGACAGGGCTTTACAAACTATACCTATTGCAAAGAAACGTGAGTACACTTCATTAGTACAGGCTTTTTAGAAGATCACATGCAGCAAGTATATCGCCTGCAGTTACGCAACAGGATTCAAAAGCATGGCGAATAACTATAACAACTGCAGGCTGATGTAGAAAGACTAGCTTATCTTTCATACTCTGGCGTAAATGCGGATTTTCTTAGTGAAATGGAAGCAGAGGTATTTGTGAATGTTATTGTAGATCAAAATTTACAAAAAGCGTTAATGCTAGCAGGTAATAAATCAATAGCAGAAACAGTAGCATATGCATTAGCGTATGAATCTGCCAGGCAAGCTTCTCGGAGTGTAGTACGAGTCAGAGAAATTTCATTGAAGGAATGTACTTGCACCATAATGCAATCATCACAGAGCCCTCCTTCCCACAGTTTCCTTCGATGCTGGAATTGTGATAGACATAAACACCTTCAAAGCGACTGCAGGAAACGCCATCGAAGGGAGTCAAAGAAAAAAGGGGAGCGAAGAATGGCAAAGGTGGTGAGCTGGGGAGAAAGCTATACGTAGAGAGACTAGACTTCAACCTTATGGTTTTGAGATCCAACACAAGAAGGGAAGTATACGCAGAAAGGCAGGAACTTTTATACAACGTCCATGTTAAGCTAAATATAAACATTGCGGCCAGGAGAAAGAAAAAGAGCCATAGCTGCTATACAGTTGGTAACTGTGGAACCATCAACAGCTCGGGATATCGAAAACTTGCGAGCAGTACAACGAGAAGATCGGGACAAATCGTTGTTCTTGCTTGGAAAGAAGGCACGGAAAAACGACAGTGGAATGATATTTCGGAGTGGAGTAAAAGTTGAAAAGCTACTGGGTTTAATGGAATTCTCTTCACGTTGAATGAGGTATATTAAAATATTATTTGGAAGCAACTAACGGCGAATAATTCCGAATGCAAATATTCATGCCGGAATCAAAGTCCACGATATTCTAGAAGAAATGCATCGTCGAACGTCTGGAGGACATTTGAGAGTGAATAAAATAATTTCTAAAATACGAGAAAAATTTTATTGGTTACATATGCGAGAGGGTGTAGAAGAATGGTGTCGCAAATGCACTGTGTGTGTTTCTTGTAGAGGACCGCCAGACATAAGCAGATAGAAAATGCTTAAGTGTAATGTCAAAGCCCCCTTGCAAAGGAGAGCTGAATTGCAAGAAGCCACGAGAGCAAAATTTGCAGTAAATGCCAGTCAGATGAGGACCCGCTATGACTTACTTACTAATTCAGCAGGAGGAACCGTATTCAGTCGTAACTAGAATTAATGAGGTAGTATACTGGATTCAACGAGATACAACAGGCAAACGGAAAATCGTTCATTTGGATCATTTGCGTCAATACTGCGAACATCAAGATCGTAGACCACCTATTGTTCGGGGCGAACAATTTTAAGATGAGGAGGGTATTACACCCCACAAAGTGATACAAGCGGCATCTGTTGCAAATTGAAACAACTTTAGGTTAGTCACATCTTAGTAAGCTTTGGGTGCAGAGAATAGAATTTACGGGATAGTTCTAGGATAATTTGCAGAGGATAAATACTAGCGATAACTACACAGTTGATTTGATAATTGTTTGTGAATGTTATACAAGTAAGCAGTAAAGTTGAATAAACGAAGAACTTTTGAATGTCATCTGAAATATTGTATTTTAAATAACAAACTAAGACCACAGTCATATAAATATTAAATTAAATATGTAAGTAAAATAAATTTTACAAGTGGGTGGTACTCAGCGATCTAATACTTGGCACTTGAGAAACTGGCTGTAAGCTAATGTTAAGACCCTGTGTTTTATTTCTTGGGAGGAACAGTTCTTTATTCTCGCTGAGACAAGGAATAAAGTGTTAATGTTAGTAAATGTTGCTTCAGTTAAGACCCGAGATACAATGCTTTAAGTCTGTCAAGTCCTGACTTAAACTCCTATCCTAACTTCAATCAAGACCCGAAGTAGGATTGTTTATAACAGTCATACCCGAAATAATGTGTATATTTGGTCAATGATAACTTCATGATTCTCTTAGAAACAGTCAATGCCCGCTTGCGGATCTACCAAATCCAATAAAAATGTGAACAAAAATATTTGTTGCCACTGGAGCACAACTTTGGTAGAGAAAAACTAAGAGATCATTGTCTTGTCACCAGTGCTTTTTATAGGTCGTCAGTATCCAATTTCTCCCTAAATTTTCACGCAATTATTTCCATTTTGTTCCGTATAATACTTATCATTGTCCGACGTCTTCACCTTGAATTTCACATCATAATTTTGTAAAATTCTCCTGTTGAACCTGATTTTCATTTCTCTCTTTTTCACAGGTTATGTGATTATGGGAAATTTGAAATTACAAAAATCGGGAATATCTCATTATTTACACGTTTTACCTATTTCCTCGTAACGACATGGAATTTCTCATAAAAAAACACCTTGGATGTGTCAAGTATTGTGAAAACGTTAAGCTGACAGTTCGCCGTTTGAAAGTTGCGAGTGTCGCGTTGTGCTTTATTTTAGTGTTTCTGCCATTAAGGTAGGGTAAATTTATCATTTTAATGTATAATTGTGTTCTGGTGAACTCTTTGTGCTCATATTTGATGGTAATTGTACTAAATTGTAAATATTTTCAAGGAATAAAAAATTTTCAAGAGCTGTCACAGGTGAATATATTTAATTTATTTTACCTGTAATGGCTGTAATTACCAGCTAGGAGGTTTATTATTGTGTTCATAAACACCCTGGTTTTGATTAAATTGTGTGAGATGTACAGGAACAACAAATTTCTTCGTAAATCAAGATTTCGGTTTATCTGTGTTGTTGTTGTTGATTCGAAATTTGTTTGGAAGAAAACTTGAGCAAATTCATTGTAATATGTGCGTTCTATAATTCACTGCCTTGTATTTATTCTTATGATTAACGAAAATTAACCAAAATAATTTCTAATACAGTCAAATATGTATATAAATTCAGTATCACCTCCTAATTATCTTTTGAGTACCATCTGATCGAAAACGGACTAAGTGATTATATTTTTGAAAATGATTAAAATTCGAAATTCATGAAGTGCTCCTATCGATCCGGACATTCCGAATGAACCCACCGTTGTTGCACAGGTCAAAATAGATCGAGTGATAATAAATTGTAATATAATGGGATGAGTTACGGTTGTCGTATGCGAGAAAGTCATTTAGCATGGTCTAAATTTCGAGAACTAGTAATCTACTAAAAAAAGTCATGTAATGTATGCAAAAAGCAATATATGAAGCAGAATGATCTATGTTTACAACAAACCTCCTCTCTCTTCCCCTCCCCCTCCCACACACTTAAAACCCTGATCCGCTATTTCCCTTAGAAGTCTAAAATCCAAAAAATAAAATATCAATATTCTCAAAATCATATAACACTTCATATGATTTTGAGAATATCGATATTTTATTTTTTGGATTTTAGACTTCTAAGGGAAATAGCGGACAAACGTAATGTCACTTTCCAAGTTTTTGCTTTTAAACTTTTCTGGTTTTAATCGAGGGACTTGAGAATTCTTAATCATAAATATAGCTTGAAATTGCCTATACTCGTGTATTCATTTCGGCATTTTCTAAAACCGTTATTTTGTCTGCTGAAATCCTTCCACTCCTGAAAGATGCGAGTAATTTATATATATTCAAAAATGCTCAACTTAACTTATAGCACTGTAGACCTCTTACCTTTTTAGATTTTCTCAATCGCTACTAATCCGGCTAACTGTAATACTAAACTATTTACAAAACTTCACGCGACATGCTGTCCAGATTCGAACTCAACTTATTATATTGTATTCGAAATTAATTAGTTCATTTAAAAAAAATGCAGAATCGGCTACGCGTAATTTCTGTGCCTGAATTTTAGTTGTTTTCAACGAGAATTTTTTTTATTTCCAACTCCGCTTTGTTTACCTGCGAAGTAGGCAATTATTGCTAAGGTAAATCACTCTACATTAAATTCTGATCAGTTATTAAGTCATTCTTTATTTATGCTGACCTGGCATTTTTCAGTACACGTAAAATGCTTTTATTTTATTTATCTTTTCAATTGTTATGATTGCAAAGAAATTTACATATGGAATAATATGTAACATGAAAACGTTTAGAAAAACGTTTTGAAATTAATCATCGATAAATGATGAAATAATTATACGACACACACATTAAAGTCAAAATCTTAAATCAAAAGTATGAAAAGAGTCGGCAATTAAGACACTAGAAGAATAATTTGCATAAAAAAAGGACAGTTAGTATGTAAATGAATATGTATGAAATTTATAGTTTTAAGTTCCTAGATTATGAATTTGTTTAATATTTAAAAATTATGAAAAATACATGGAATAGAGTAAAATTTCCTTGCGATTTATTTGTGAATGTATTATGCACAGACATGGAAATTATGGAGGTTCGAAAAAACCTCATATATTCTATATAAAATCCAACCTATCAAAATTCGTCTGTAATTCACAAAAACTCAACATAAATGTGGTGAACTTAGCAATCACAATTTTGACATTTTCAGCATAGTACGGTTCTTTCAGAATAATGTAATTATATTTTATATGAATAATTCAAAAACTATACCACTTCAGGAATTATTTTCCTCCTCTCTAATAAAAACTAATTAATTTTGCGTAGTTGTAATACAGGACCCCCCCCCCCCCCCCTCCCAGCCTGTATACTTCCCTATATTCGCCAGTATATTTGAAAACAAATTTGTTGATTCAGCACTGTCCATGTATACGAAACTAAAACTAGAAGATTAGAATAAATCACTCCTTGACTAAGCATATTTTATCACAAATTGCTGAGAAGTCAGAAATTAGGAATCCTGTTTCAAAAGTCAAACGAAAACAGTTCATGTTCACTAATGGCAGGAGAAAATCAGATTCAGTTTCAACTCATCCAATTTGATAAGAGATTATCTTGATGCAGGATGCAGGAATTACTACAGTGTTATATGCTCAATATATGTACAATATACAAGAATATTATATACACATACATATCTACATAATGTGGATTGAATCTTTCTGTAGGCAGAGGTTATTCCTCAAAAGGATGAGAAAAATACCTCTTTTATTCAATATCATAGGAAACAAGACTGTTTGAAATCCATTCGGAAAAGCACATCAGGGCAAACAACGGATTGACTGGCTCCCTTATCCTACTCAGCAATAATATGCTATTCTTATATAAGATACAAATCCTTTGGTATTTTACTACTTTACCTCCTTTGGAAATAAACATGCGCGACCTCGAGACATTATGAAGGACTTTTATGGGTTGGTTGTTAACATCAAATACATAGAGAAATCTGCAGGCATACGGGGATATACTTGGTTGCCTTACAAGGTTTTATTTGCGTTTCTCTTTTGTGTCCTGATTCTGTTTAACAATTTAATTTCCCCCTTAAGTTAGTTTTGTTATTTTAAGAATGGAAACTTAACTTTGGAAAATAAGTCGAGACTTTTCCTCCCGCTCGGCAGGCTCAATTGAAATGACATTTTGAATACAAATTTCTTTATATAGGACGGATTTTCAGGTAAAAGCCCTGCCTGGCTTCGAAGGTAATTAAGGCAAGGAATCTCGTCTTCCCGTAACTATGGGTAAGTGTATCGGCACGTCAAGAGATGAAAGGAAATATTCTCGGAACAGTATGAGTGTTGCTTGAGTAGGTTTCTTGCCGGCAATTAGGATTAGACTAAGTGCGTTTGCTGTGTGAAGGTAAGGTGAGTTTTAGGTTCCAAGAGAAACATTGTTGAGTAGCTAGATCAGTTTACTGTCGGGCATGGTTACGGGTTGACTAAATTAAGATATGCTCTTGTATGACTTAATATTTATTTCTTTATTTATAACACTTGGGTGATTTTAAAATAATTAATTAGTACTTCCTAAATTACTCAATTACACATTTACGTTTTGAATGATTCATACTTTTTTGTTTTTTTGTTTTTATATTATAAAGCCTCACGGAATTTTCCTGTACGGCCGAAAGTATTTTGAAGGGTGAAAGGATTTGCGCAGCTTGTAGCGCGAGTATTGCGTGCAGGAATCATTCTACAAGGGATCAAACATTGCGGCGGTGCTCGATTGAGTCGATATGACAAGTTATTGTCTAATCGTCAAGAGCTTAAAGCCTCTCTGTTGGACAACGTCTAACGAAGCTAAGGCTGTGCGACCAGCCCCGGCCCAAATATTGGAATAGTATTCCATTCTAGGTCTCATGTAGAACTTGTAGAGGAGCGCCAGATTCGATGGGGTGAAATGTTTCTTACACGTTTTTGGGAATCCAAGATATTTCGATGGTAAAAGAGAACATCTGATCTGTCAAGCTTAACTTAGTGGAAATATTAGTGCCAAGAGTACGTACAGACGGTAATCGTAAGTCAGTGCTCCATTAAATGAAACGGGAGTGTATATATTATGATCTTGCTTTTAAGAGATGTGACGGCTTTGGGTTTTAGATGCATTGAATTTGACGGATGCGCTTTGCTCCATGCGAGCATATTGTTAAGATCGTTACTGAATGATCTAGTCATGCAATGTCGTTTGACACATGCGGCATTTCCTTTGGAGTCCGCAAGAGTATCAAAGGAGTTAGTAAAATGAAGGGTACTGTAATCAACAAAGCTATGGATGGGACAAAAATAAGGGAAGCAGGTCATTAATGGAAATTTGGATTTGGAGAGCTAACAGATCCCTGGAGTACACCGGCATTTATGGAATGAGGTTCAGATGTAACGCCATTTAATACAACACGTATTTGACAACGACATATGAAACTTTCAATCCATAATGGAAGAGGTGGGGAGAAGCCAAGTGCTTTAAGTTTGGCTAATAAGGCAAGATGCCGTATTCTATCAAAAACTTTTGAAATATCCAACGCAACGGTTTTAGACTCACGAAAATTGTGAAAAATACGGTTCCAACGTTCCGTTAGAAAAGGCAGCAAGTTTCCAGATGATCGTCCAGCCCGGAAGCCATATTGGCGGGCGTTAATCAGTTGGCTGGATTCTGGATACGTCATTAATATGGAGTTAATGATAGTGTTCTACCAGTGGTTAGAGTGAACACGCAATAAATGAAGAGTGTGGTGAAAATTATTCCACTGTTTTAAAGTTAGTGATGACTTTTGTTCACCAAGTCTTCACTATGATCTCTCCATAATTTTAAGTTTCAGTAAATTTTATTATTTACTAAATATATGTGTGTGTGCTATAATAATATGAATAAAATAGTAAATCAAAATACAATAAAGATAAGTTCAAAGTTAATTAAGATTATTTATAAAATGCTGTTGCAATTGACTTGTACTCACCTGATAAATACATGGCAGCTGATTCACTGAAATTTTTATTTAATTGAGGTTTGGGATTCGGATACTCTTTATTCCAGTCGATACCTGGAAAAAAGTGGCTTTTTAAGCCATTGTTTTATTACAGTCGAGATTCGCAATAAGAATCTTTATTACAGTCGAGACCCGCAATAAAGTGCTTCGTATTAGTAAATTTTTTATTACAATCGAGACCCGTAATATGAATATTTATTACAGTAGAGACCCGCAATAAAGCAGTTGGTTAGTAAATTTCTTATTACAGTCGAGACCAGCAATAAGAACCTTTATTACAGTCCAGACCCAGAATAAAGTGATTTGTTAGATTATTTCAGTCGAGACCCTTTCTTTAAGTCAGTCAAGACTCGGCTTAAAGTGAATGTTAGTAAATATCTTAACTTCAGTCGAGACCCGAAGCAAGATTCCTTATTTCCGCCGAGACTAGAAATAAAATATTTTGTTAGTAATATTTTTACTACAGTCGATACCCACAATAAAAACCTTTAGTTTAATCGCTATCTAAAACAAAATCCTTAATCCAGTCGATACCCAGAATAAGAATATCTTATTTTAGCTGTCAAATAAATAAAGTATTTAACTTGTTATTAAAATTTAATACTAGGAAAAACATTAAGAAATAACATTAAGAAATAAATCGCCAAGTTAGACTGCACTGCCAAATCCCAAAGCTGCTGTTTATATAGACAGAGTTTGCGCACGGCACCAAAGACGGCAGTCAAAGGTTGGGCAACAATAGCATAGCAAGAACTAGCATAACAACAATAACCTGACATAGCAAGTGCACCTCATCATTCGTTCATGTAGTATTATCATTTCAGTCATTGCTGTTAACATGTTGTTCTTAACTTATTATCAATAAAAATATTTTGAGAAAATTTGTCTTATTTTCAATAAAATATGGTGTAAAAACCAAAAGCTTTCGCTAATTTGTACATTCTCAAAGCAGTACATTGAGCTGACGTACACGTAGGTGGCAAGCAGCATGCACGAGTTGCTGCCCTTGTCCGTAGATGCACCATCACAATATTCTGCTGCACAGTGATTTCTTTCAAAATTGCTGCAGTTCGTATGCTGCTCGTGCTGCAGTTCGAAACTTGAATTTTGGATTGTTTCATACTCCTGATCTCTCCTTTGTGAACTCTAATGCATGTTAATATCGTGGAAGCCTTAAGAAATGCTCCAGTGGAAATGGTGCTGCTGTTTTGATCCAATACATACCTTGTTTCTATTTCATTTTCTAGTGCCTTCTATTTTCTGAAGTTGTCATCACTGTTTTAGATATTTGTATTGACTTAAAGCTGACATTACTAAATATTGGCATCTGCAGATTTGCTTCGTGGGACTGAAACAATTAATTAGGTAAGACAAATTTATGATGGTGGTGGATGCGATCTTCTTGTCAGGTTCTTCAGTATATTTCATCAACTTATATGAGTTCATTGCTGTATTCGACAATTTCTGCACCACAGATGAGGTCAGAAGCCAAATTAACAGACGTTTCTTTGTATGCTCCTGCTCAAACCACGATAAGATAATTATACAGCTCAACAAAAACAAAGACAACAATAAAATGTTACGGCTGGCGAGAAATGAGTTGCTTTGATGATCTGTATTACCAAACTAAGTTGCCTATGAAGTCAAGCACGTAGTTAAATTACGCTTTTGATTTGCTTAAATTAAACTATTTTGTTCCTTTCCAGATATTGCCTCTTGTTTCCTACAGATAGATTCAAAAACATTTGAAACAATCGAAGTGAATTGGTCGATAATTAGAAGGGTCGCTATCCTCTCCTTTCTTGGGAATAGGTTGAACATGGCTTAATTTCCAAGCAGTTGGAAAGATTGCTGTTGAATAAAACAAGTAGAATAGTTTGCGCAGAGGTTTACCCAAAGATGAAGCGCAGCTTTTAATTATCAGGGGCTAGAAGCCATCAGGTCCTGCCGCTTTGGGGACGTCGATTCCCTTAAGCACCTTGAACACATCTCTCGTACAAATGTGTATTGGCATTTGTGCACATCCGCACGGGAAATGGAAAATAGATATATGTGAAGTAGGCGGAAGACGAGAATTTGAAGCGAATCTAGCAGCCAAAATATTGGCTTTATCCAGATAGTCAACAGCCACTTCACCGTTGTTAAGTAGTGAAGGTGTAGAGGAACTGGTGAAGTTATTCTTAATGTTTTTGACGAGAGACCAGAAAACTTTGCTAACTTTATGGCTTGCCAAGATTCTTTGCCGAATACTGTGGTCAAAAAGAAATTTTTCTCTGTGGGTAGTGGACATGCAGGTATTCCGTAAAGTCCTGCGTATTTCTTTCAGCTCTGGAGTAGGATGTAATTCATAAGCACCAAAAGCATACTCCTCCTTAGCTCTTAAAACTTCGTTGCACTTATCACTAAACCAAGAGCGATCTTGCTGTTTCTAAGAACTTCTGTAGGAATGTATGTACACATGACAACACTTAGAATATTACTAAGCTCCAGAGTACATTTTTCGAATATACCCCGATGCAAAACAGACTGACCAACCAATCTCTCTGAGGTAATGATTGAGAGAAGGTGGTAAATTGAGCACTAATTAAGCAGTGGTCTGTATTACCAAGGGGGGAACCGACTGAGATTGAATGTTTATCGGGGTGGGATGATAGAAATAAATCCAATTAGTTATCTCTATCTCCAGCTGCATCAGATGCTCTCGTTGTTGCATCCACTACTTGTTGCAAATTAAAGGACTCACAGAGAAGCTCAACGAAACTCCCCCCCGCAGGACTTGTGGTAGAAGAATATCGAAGCCACGGTATGTTGTGGACGTTGAATTGACCAGATTATATGATTTTAGAGAAGGGGGGAGACAGAAAGCCGATGATCAATATTATCAAAAACGGAATCAATGTGAAAACCGAAGTATTTTGTAATAAGCTAAGTAAGACATTAATTTATTGATCTATTATGTAATTCTAGAGATGGGGAATAAAAAAATATATGTTTTCGAATATTACGTGGATATAAATTGATATAGGAAAATTATTATAATTCCGGTGACTTATTTTTTCAAAATTTCGGAGAAATAACGAAAATATAAGGAAGATAATTCAATCCACCTTCATCAGGTGGTAAATAAAATAGCATCTTGCCAGGATTAAGTGATTATTTTGTGTGAAACGTAGAAGTCCTTTTTGGGAAGCTTCCTTTCTGTAAATGTAAGTAATGGATGTAAAATGGGAACCACATTTTAGACATGTTGTGTCTATTGAAACATTTTATTTTGTTGTATTAGAAAAAAATTTTGACTCCCGTGAATATAAAAAAAACACAGGTACAAGTTAATAGTTAAAAAAAAAAATAAAAATTGCAGAGTCATAAAGTATACACTCTCACTAATACTCAGTTGATATCTCCAAAGCAGGCGGGTGTATTGAAGGCAAGGCTTGAAATATTGCTACGAAACTAGTAATATACTAAGCTCTGCTTGGAGAAGGAGCGGAAAGATTAAAAAAAAGTACTTTACCCTAGCTGGAGCAAAAATGTTTGCCAGTTGAAGGTGAAACTATGAAACGGAGCTTTTCCGAAGAGCAAACTATTTTTTAGCTCAAGTAAATTGTTACAGGTATGGAGAAAAAATATAAAGCATAATAATAACTTCCTTTACATGATGCGATACGAGATACGGCAGCTTCTTTAGATTAGATGCTGGTTGACTGAACAATTTCATTAGAATTTCTTCGGGCTCTCAGGAGACATTGTAAGAAACCATGATGGAAAAGTTGCCTGTTTCTATCTTTTGATGGACAAGAGATCTTGTTGTAGTCGTAGCTGTATAGTTTCCCGACTGCATAATCACGTTCTTCCAGCGAGCTTCAAGTAAAAATAGTTTTGCTCTTTTGGAAATATTTTGACAAATAGATCAAATGGCTAATGCCGAGCTCGTATGACGAAATTATTCGTCTAGAATATTTTCTTCAAAATATGTTGATAGCTGCTTTGATGTTGTTAGGCTGTGGCATTTTTAATATCAGGTAAATAACAATAACATCATACAGAACTTATATCGCTTAAAACACTTTCGCTTTTCTTCTGTGAAGTGCAAACAGCATTTGAGGTATGATAATGACTGCAGCAAATATTTATATTATCCTCCGATGACGACGACAGCTGATGTTTTCTGGGCGATCGCCAGTAGTTCGGATTAGTCACTTGGGCAGTTTTATTCTTCAAGCGATTAGCTTGTGAAATTATTGTCAAGTATCTACCCAAATGAAATAAACTTCAGTCTTACACTTCACGCGAACCTATCACTCACGCATTTTTATTTAACTTTAAGCTTAAATACAAAGAAAAATTGTTTCAATAGATTTGGATACGAAGGCGAACGCCGTCCGGCATGTGGAATAACTAGGGTCAGTAGGCAGGATATAAAAAGGAAGTATTTACTTTTATTGGCAAAAAAATATAGAAATTTTCAAAACGGGAGAAACTTGTTTAAAAAATTAATTAGATATTTTTACGATAAATATTTATTCATAATTTATAAAAACAAGTAAAAAAGCTAGAATTGGTCTAAAACCAAATCTTATGTCTCCTAGATAAATACGTGCATGTAATTCATACGGTCACCAATCAGTGAAAGTTTGATCGTTGAAGTGGCTTTTCGCATATATTTCTGGAACGGTTCGTAGGATAGAAGAAATGATTGTAACCAACTTCATAGGGCATTCATATTTTGAAGGACTTTTCAATTATTCTCTCCATGCTTTCAAAAAACTTTCTAATTCTATGTACTGTACAAGTCAATTCTATTCGCAATATCCTGTATTCTGCAGTGCACTGCACGGAATCAAAAGAACACAGCTATTATAGTTCATATTGATTAATATATTTATATATGTATACATATATAGTGCCATTGGTCAAAGTAGCCACAACTTTGACAGTATTATATTGAAATTAAAATTATTATTGTGTAGTGAGTAAGCGACTTTATTAAATCTATTGAAGTTTAGTTCTTAAGTTTCGTGAAATTGAATTCTGTTAATTTTAGTTCTAGTTGTAAATTTGTACTTAAGTTTTACGTGTGTCCACTAAACCACTGCCTATAAAATATTCCCCGGCGTTATTATTTACAGTCCACATCCTTCTTTATATTTTTGCTTGAGTGTTCTCATTGGGCAGAACAAGCAATATTCCACGGGATAAGCCTTATTACCAGCAAATTTACACGAAATGTCTTGGAAACTGAAATGTTAATAGATTCAGTAAAGTTAATTTTTAAGGAATATATCAAATAGGTATACCTGTAAAGGATATCTACTACATCTTGTAGAATAATTGATCTCCAACCTTTCCTATTCGATAAATCTATATTGTCTCCTAATGACGCTTTAATCGGGATATGCGTATTTGATTAATTTTTGATATACTTTTAAAGTTTGAGATTTGTAGAGCCTCCTCTAAGTTTGGCATTTCAATCTATTTCGCGGTTTTGGTTTATATATTGGCTATTTGGCTCTTTTAAAAATTACGTAAAAATAATTTGGCAAGAGGCTCTACAACTTGTAAATAAACAGACACAGACACAACGAAACCTAACTTCGGATCGGATCCAGAAATATGCTCTAGGGGAATGGGGGCGGCGATCGCCCCATCGCCCCCTATAACCACCATATATAGCTTTCTCTATTCGTTTCAACACGAAAATTTCATTATCATTCAGATATCGCCGGAGATCATTTATTTATATAATCCCATAAGCATAAAAGTTTAGTCTCACATAAAATAGACATTAAACACTGCTTGCTTGATTTACTGTTGGTGTTTTTCAAATAAAGGTCGCTTGCATTTCGTTCAAACACCATAATTTCTTGGGCTGGACTGCAATTTCTTGCTAATTAAATGGTTAAAGAAATTTTCGGGGAATGCTAATTAAGTAGGGTTAATATATTCATAAAATTAAATTAAATATTTGCAGGAAAATTGAATCTGAGGTTAATAACTCTGGCTATGATCATTTTCCCAACATAATACTTTTCATCACAATACCCAAAATACCCGGATTTTGTGAGCTTCGATCACAAAAAGGTGCGAAAATTTTGCTTGCCCTGAAAATTGCTTGGTGGTGTAATTTTAACATATTTGAGAATAATTTATTACTAAAAAAGAAAAAAAAAATAATAAATATTAACAAATAACTTTTTAAAAACTACCTAGAGTTATCCATTTAATTAAATATTAAAATTATATTACACTTGTGTATAAATTTTAAAATTTTAATGGTACACAAAGAAAGCAAAGTCAAAGCAAAGTAAATTACTTAAGTATTTTGATAAACATCAGGAGTTCCACTTAAATGCTGAATGAAAATTTTTCTGTGCTGAATGTTGTTTGAGTGAGAAAATAGTCTTTTTGAAGAAGTTAAGATCAGTTATATTGAAAATTTTAAAATCTATTCACAAACCTAACATAATTTTAATATTTAATTAAATGCAAAAGGAAGGGAAACTCAAGAGAACTTTTGTGATGTATTCATTAAGTGAAGGGAGAAATAATTTTTTATTTTTTAATGCGCATTTAGAAGATTTAAAAAGATTTTTTTTTGTATTTTCTATTTCATTTGATTAGAGTATAAATTTTGATTTATTAGATCTCACAGGGGGGCGATCGTCCCGATTGCCCCCCGCTGTATCCGACCTTGCTTGACACTAACAATTAAACGCACAAAATGAAACATTAATTTCTCAAAAGAGACTGTTACAATAATTTTGAAAAATACTTAAAAGATGAAAAACTACAATTTTCAACATGTCCCAGTTTTGAAAATTAGGTAAGGGGCAGTTCCAGGAAATTCGAAATTTTCAAAAATGATATAATACAAATTATTTCCTAGCGAGCGATCTTTCAATATAAAATTTTGTAATTTAGCACTTATAACGAAATCTAATTACAAATAGGAAATCGAACGAATGAACGAAAAAACTTTGCACTGCACTGGTAACGGTTCCAAAGCAAAAAAAATGCGCCGTAGACAAATGCAAATGCTGTGGCCTATTATCACCGACGATGGTTGCCATGTGCAGTTGCACATATCTGCGTTCGCTGCCAGATATTCAAGACGTAAACGTCTCTTCAATTTGCCAACGAAGTGCCTTTTAAGTACTTCTGGATGGTATTGTGGGTCAATGTTCTGACTCCCATCTTCAACTCTCATGTAGTACAAGTGAAGTATAGATTAGGCCAGTGTTAACACAGAGCTAATCAAACAATTCACCTGACTACAAACCTTTGATCCCAATAGAAACGATGTTATAGTAATGCCGAAATTCGGGTGGATTAACTGACATATATCGCGCACGAGCTCAATTATAGACCGCAAAGCCGGGCAAGTGAAGAACCTATGAAACCGGGTGCTGTCACCAGCACAAATTGTGCAGATATCCGAACTCGCCGATCGATATGTGACAACTGATTAGGATGCATAAGATTGTGATGCAACAGTTTGAATGCTACATCATCCTCTTTGTAATTAGAAGGATTACTTTATACTACTCTGCAAGTTATTCTTCCCATCACGCCCCTATTCACACCGAAGTATGATCGCTATCTGTTGTATCATGTATACCCAGAGGTCTTATAGACATAAGCACGTAACACAGCAGATGTGTTGTAATTGTACTGAATGGTGTGTAAGGTGGTCTGTTCAGAACGAAAACATCTTCCAACTCAGTGCCAGGATCTCTGGTTCCAAGCAGTCGAAATCCCTCACGCGTAGATGCAGCCAGGGCGAGTAGTATTAGTGTGTTTCTGGAGATATCAATAATATGTCCGGAGCCGTCAGTGGATACATATCAGCTTTAAAACTTGTGAAATAACTGAACACTGACTCTGCCAATTCAGGATTGTACATGAGTGGAGTTGCAGCGAATTGTGTGTACCGCAGAGCATTCCACTTAAGGTGAAATGCTGGCCTAATTCTGTCCCAACTGTATATCGTTGAGATAAGATCTTGTGACCAGTCACGCGTGTAGGGTGGTCGAGAAGAGAGAAGGTAGTAGGGCTCCCCTATGCCGATCCCTTCTAGTATATTCACCCACAGTTGAAAATCAATCTGGCAAAACGCTCTTTGGAATGTACGAACTTGGGGATACTTTGATTTCACGACCAAGTTATTCAGGCACAATCCATCTTTCTTGAATGGCAGACAGAACGTGCTTTCAGCAACCCATCGTCTTCTACACAAAAAGGCGTCTATCGTCTTTGCTTGAAGAAGACCTACAAAGCCTTCATCAAATGTCTCAGACATTAACAGATGAATGATGGATAGTTTATTACGACTGACCTTCCCATTAAGGATAATGGAAATAGTCGAGTACGCAATGAGTTTACAGCTCTAGGGAGTTTTCCTAGAGCAATGCGGCTATTATTTGGTTTACTCTTGCGGCCGATATACACACCCAAATATTTCAGGCAAGTATTAGTCCATTGGATGGTCAGTGTAGTATCAGCACGATCCCTCCACCTTCAACACCACAAGCATTGATTCTTACGAAGATTGATTTTGGCGCGTGCTATACGTTCCTACCCTTCGAAAACAGTACGAGCGACCGGAAATTCTTCATATCTTGTAACGCAAATAGAAAGGTCATCCGCCAGTGCCATCATAAGAGGCCTCACATTGTTATATGGCCTCACATTGTTATATGCCTCGAAAGCAGGCAAGAGATGCTCGTGCGAGACACTATCAAAATCCTATTGTTGGTCCAATGACATCATGGCCATTTTGTGTACCTGTCTGCTCGTGGTTTGGTTGGTTTGGCTACCAAGATATTTTTGCAGATGCTACTACCAAGTCCATTATAGGAGTATTTTTTATAATCAGACGCATAACAAATCTCCTCCCGCTAGAAGGAAAGCTTGAATGTGTCTCAACCACCGAATTGAAGACCTCCAAAAAGTCAGGAATTCATAAATTCCAATTCTTAATCATGCGAAACATCCATGGAAGAAATAACAACTCTGGCCTTTCCAGTTCTCTTCCAAGAATATTCCAGATTTTACCTGAACTCCTTACGTCATAGAGCTGATCAAGAATGCCGCGAATCTTCTTACTAGGAATGGTTTTCATCCCTTTCGAGACTTCAAATTGGCTACCAGTCGAAATAGTGCTACCCTACAGCTTGTAGCCACTGAAGCTCGAGCGACCAGTTTCATCCAAACCGATCATCTTTCAACAACCTTCGATCCGCAAGCTCCACTATCGTCCTCCTTCAAGTTGGGCCATTTTGGAGCGACTGGCTTTGCTGGCTCTGGAGGGGGTAGCATCGCCCGGTCCACCGTGGTCTTCCTTTTCATTTTCTTTTCTTTACCTACTCGCTGCTCCACTACTGTAGTAGTGATTTTCTTCTCTGGCAGTCGGCAATAAAATACCCTACCAAATATAAAGCTTGTAATTTGGCTTCGGCGGCCACGTCTATCCAATACCTTTTAGTAGCTCACATCCCTTATTATATATATTTTATATAATGAACGTCTCCCGGTTGGTACCAAAAATACCCCTGCCGAGAACCTCGTCTACAATTTTTAAGGGAATTGAGCGCACCTTCCCATGAACGTCCCTGAATCTCCCAAAGAAATTCGAGTGGGGGTTGTGATATACACCTCAACCATTTGCCCAGCTATTATCCCCATGGAAAATATCTGAACACGAAGATGACTTGGATGATTGCCTTCAGCATTGCGCTCTGAGATATCGGTTGATTTGCTCGGGCTGCATACTATAGCTCTCATCCTGGGATATCTCGGCGAAATTGTCCTTCCCTTTAACAAATATTATGGTTTGTTCCATTTTTGACTCTTCTTGCAACCTTTTTGCCTTCTTCCTACCTGGTGAGGTAGCATGTTTTGCCTCGAATGTGTGGATGATTATTCCTGGGTTGTCTGGCGTTCCCTTTCTTCATGGCGTTGTCCGTAAAAGAGAAAGTGGCCTTGGCAGGAATTCCATTATTAACAACTCTTCAATAGAGCGGATATCCACAAAAATACTCTCTTTGGTGGTTTTATATATATAATTTGGTGTTGATGCCCTAAAGTTTTATTACATACTGATTTTAATTCTGATTTAATGTTTCTTTATATACAGAACTGTGTCAAGATAAGACTTACTGTTGTTTAAAAGGAGGAATAATTGATCTTACAAGTGTATTTGCTAATATATTCAGATGTCTTTTCGTTGATTTCACGCCGGCTTCCCATAAACGTTCAAAATGTGGTGCCAGCGGTGGTTTGAAGTGATCGAAATTTGCAAATTCATTGGATATATAATATTTTATTTTATGTAGAGCAGCTTTGAACTCTGTTTGGAATTCCTTGGTAGCACCTACAAAATTTGAGCCATTATCGAGTACATGTCAGATGGTAATCCTCTTCTACCTATGCACCTTCTGAATGCAGTTAGGAAGGCAGAGGTGGATAGCTCAGTAGCGAGCTCTATGTACATTCCTTTGGTTCAAAGACAACTGAATAGACAGATGTATGCCCTAATTACTTGCTGACCTTATCTGAGATGCTTTCAAATTGATGGATTCTGTGTAATCCACCCCAGTATGTGTAAATTGTAGAGATTAATTAAGACGTCCTGACGGAAGTGAACTCGTCAATTGTGTTCATGATTTTGCATTATATATTTTACAGATTACACATTTATATAAAAGGTTTCGAATTGTATTTCGAGCATTTATTAACCAATATTTACTTCTCAGAGTACTTAGAACTAGTTGTGTTCCACCATGAAGCGCAATTTTATGAAAGTAGTCTATTATCGTTTCGGTTATGTGACGTTTGTTAGGTAGTACTATGGGGTGTTTCTCATCATACGATAATTCTGCCTAAGTCAGACGTCCGCCGACTCGAAGTACACCTTCTATATCAAGGAAAGGGTGGAGAGATAGAATTTTGCTTTTATTGGAAATTGGTTTCCTCTTCTGAAGCTCCGTAATTTCTACCTTAAACGCTTGCTCCTGTAGCAGATTGAAAATGAATGTTCTTACTACTTGAATGCGATTTTAACCATGCCAACGTAATTGTTGAATCGGTCCATGGTATTACGGAACTACTTTCAACACTTAAATTATCTTATACTTGCTTCATTAGTTGTGCAAGCAATACAGCACCACAGAGTTCTAGCCGAGGAAGTGAAACAGCCTTTGTAGGAGCTACCCTTGTTTTCGATGTTAACAAGTGTATATTAACTCCATTCCAATTTGTGGTACGCTGCGTATGCATTTATTGAGGCATCGCTAAATCCATGTAGCTCTGTAAATATAGCGTATGCGGACGTTTGTATATAATATTGTATTTTTCGTTTTGGATCTCCAATAACTCCTCTTTAAATCTAATACATTCTTGCGTTAAATGTGATGGAAGTATTTCATCCCACTCATACCCAGGTAACCATAACTTTTGAATAAGAATCTTAGCCTTGATTATACATGGTGATAACCATCCTAATGGATCAAAGAGACTAGATATTTCTGACAATATAATTCTGTAAGTGCAATAGTTTTTTGCTGGTGGAAGAACTATTGAAAAGCGGAAATTGTCTGATGCTGGTTGCCAGTTGTTTCCCGGCGTTTTGATTGTCTCGTTGGTTGAGAAATTTAACGAGTCTTTGATTTCTCTATCTTGTTCTGGTATGTTCCTCAATAGGCTAGGATGGTTACTTGCCCATTTTCGTTTGAATCCACCGGATTTTAAAAAATCCGTACTTCTGCTTGTAGTTCTACATCAAGACCTGTTGATATGAATTTTGCAGGAAGAGAGTAGTTTTTTCCTTCGTCTGCTGCTAATTGCTGAATTATTTTTATGGCTAGATATGAAGCGGGTGCAGTTCCAAATGTTACTGTTTTTAAGGTGTAATATTTTATGGGCTCTTCAGGGCTGTTGCGCCATATTATTCGCTGATAATTTTGATCAATCTGATGTTCATTTATCATGCGATACATCTTTTCCTTCTCTGCTGTGAAGGCGTATTTGTATTGGCGCCATTTGAGAATGGTCGTCCATAGCGTTGGCTGAAACGTAGGCCCTATTAAGAATTGCTCGTTGAGACTGTTGCCATTGAAAACATCCAGATGCGTGAAATACTACTCGTTGATTTGTAGTAGTACTTTTTGTTATCACGGCATAGTGAGGTAAATAATAATAATGTATTTTGATGTCTGTTGTTTGTTCAGGCTTGACTTGTTCTGCCGAAATCTCCTTCATGTGATCAAGGGTTTTATACTCACTGATACATGCCTTATATTGTTCCGCATGTTCTTGGATATTAATGAATCTTTTCTCTTGTTTACAGCTAAGTTCCTAAATTGTCCCAGATCAGGAGCCCCTGAGTTTATAAATGGAAGTTTTACCTCATATTTTCCATTCTCAAACCGTTCGTGATTCTTTTCGTAGAATAATTCACATTGTTCATGAATTCCTTTTAGCTTTGAATGGTTCGGTAATTCTTCCACTTCCAAGAATTTTCTGAGTTGGGCTTGTAGTGTAGTTGAATCGGCAATAGAGGCGGTTAATGTTGAAATGCGACAATCGGAACATTTCATAGTTAAGCCAATCAGTATCCACCCAAGATGTGTATTTATGGCTGTCCGTGTACTTGGTGGCCCTTTAATGACTCCTTCTGCTATAATCTCTGGGTACAAATCGACTTCTAGGAACATATCCACAGGTCCAGGCTGGTAAAATTGTGGGTCAGCCAAATTCAAATACTGGATATGAGGCCATTTATTGGTGTTGACAATACTCTGAGGTACATTGTCTGTTATTTTGGGTATTACCAAAACGTTGGTGTTTGTACAGGGATCTTATAGCTATTTTTGCTTGCTTGGAAGCTACATTAGTTCGAATATTACCCAACCCCGATACTTGAAGAGCTATTGTTGATCCCGTTAGTTTATATGCTGACTTAGACATAAATGATACCTGAGATCGAAAATGTATAAGAGCGCGTAGCGTATTTGTTGTCCCATTCCGTGTTACTACTGCTACCAGTCCTGTTGATAGCAATGCTTTCTTCACGTTTGATGTGAAGAAAGATGTCGATTATTCTGATGGTGATCCCTCCTCACAACTGGCAGGGGCCTTTTCTTGACTTACATTGCTTCCCCGACTTGGTGGTAGATGTTGTAAAGTATTATTATTTTTGCTACATTTAAAACACGTCGTTTTTCTCATAAAATTTGTTGATATATGATTTGCTGCCAATAACTTTGTACATAATCTTTTCTCCTTAATGTACCTTAGGCGGTCGCCTATATTTAATCTATTGAATTTTGTACAATGGTATAATGTGTGTGCTTCCTTGCACATCATAGAGGCTTGTATGCTTTGCTTTGGCATCCTTGGTGGATGACTGTAGAGTCCGTATATTGGTTTGGATTTTGTGGTGTATTGCATAGTAGTATGCGGTTTAGAAGTATTCTGTATATTTCTGCTATTTTTGTTAATGGCTTCAAGCGTTCTCAAGCATTTTTCCAAAAACTTCATAAACTGTTTATAGGACGGAAATTTACTTGTATTTCCTATTTCCTGTTCCCATAAGTAGTGGGTTTCCGAGGGAAGCTTTTTCACCAAAATGTGTATTAATATTAAATCCCATTGGTCAGTGCCTTTAGTGCATGCAGGCTTTCTTCTGTTGTAGTCAGAAGATGTTTAATATTTATATGAGATTCCACTTTAATGGGTGGTTGATTTATGAAAATCGATAATTGAGTGGAAGGTAATACGCGCTTGTTATCGTTGGATAAGTAAGTCCCATGCTTTTTCGTAGTTGGACTCTGCGATGTCGAATTGTCGCAGTAGTCGTTCTGCCTCACCAGTTACACTGCTTTGGAGGTAATGCAATTTTCGAGTATTAGGTACAGAGTAGTCCTCATGTATTCGTGAATTGAATAAATCATGGAAAGTTCTCCAAGATTTGTAACTACCATAAAATTTAGGAATACTGATTCTAGGCAACTGTATGTCAGCCTTTTGATGGTATTTAGTTTAAATTTTTTATACCTTTGGAGTTGCAGTAAGACCATCATTGATTTCGCTAAGAAGCTCAATGTATATAGTTCGCGTGACCTCGAATATGTGTTTTCTGTGAAGTATTAGTCATATTTGTCTCTAATTCTTCACAAATCACGAGGTTATTCTCTGCAAATTCAATCCAGTAATATTTTAAGGTACCAATTACTGTCTGAAAGTAACCAGAAGTTATTTTGCTTAGTTTCTTATGGCGTGACCTTAGCCCTTCTATTTGCACTTTAAGAGCAGCTTGTCGTTTTATAAGTTTGTCTATCTTAGTCATCTCGCTGATATAAAAACTTTTAAAACTGAATGATTGATCTGTTTATCCGGCGCTCAAAGAACCATTCTGTTGGTCCTGTTGTTACTGCTGATGCTATTTTCTTTTTATTCTGGCAATTTGGATTCTCGGAAGAAAGCTCTGGCCTCGTAAAGATTCGGCTGGACTTAGGCGCTTAAACGTTAATTTAGGCCATTGTCAGTTTGCTAGAAGTGCTGCTTTAACCAATTCAATTACTTAATCTACAATCATATTGAAGTACTTAACAACAATGGCCACGCGGCCGTCTGCCGAGTTGGCAAGCTTTCTTGGTTAAATTATATCAGTAAGATTTAGAAAAAGAAAGTAAACTAAATAAAATAGAAGGAAAAAATAGAAACAAATTGATAAAAGTAAAACAAGAAAAAAGAAAACAAAGAAACTTAAGGTATATATACACAGAAGTAAAACTAGACAGGAGCTACAATTCCAATCTTCACACTGATTAATAGTTAGGAGAACTTATATTAAGAGTTAAGGTATATAATTTCTGTACTTCCAGATAAATTTCACGTATTGCACATGGGCATCAAAATTGCTACCATTCAGGATCCCGATAGCTTCATTCTCCGTAAGATAGGTTTTACCAAAGGCTACTACTTTGCACTCTTTCAAGACTGGGCATATTGCCAAGAAGTCTACAAAGTCCTCATCCTCTTCCAAGTTACAAAGGGAACACAGTGACCTTCCTTCTTTGCGCCATGGACTTGCGTTTAGCTGTAAGATACCACTCAAGTGCATTAAAATTTGCGTAATATTCATTATAGAATTATTGACTTTGAAATAACTATATTCTCCTAAACTGTAATTATACTTATTGTACAATACATGATGTACAGTCTGCCTCAGTCGTTCCTGTGGCTTCATCCAATGATACTACTAGAATATTATCCAGAATAGACGGAAGCCTCTCTAGACCTTGCCATGTAGTATAAAGTTGTACATCGTGCTTTTTTGCTAGATTTAACCACTCCTCCAACCAGTAGATCTTATTATCAACGACCTTCAAATCCAATATTCGCGGTAGTCTGTTTTCTGCATATAAGTTCAAAATTCTTTACATATATTCAAAATGACACTTCAGAGAAAATATATGTAAATCAGATAATCCTGCCCCTATTGCTAGAACGTAATTGGGCGTTTGTCTAGGCAACCAAAAGAGTTTTGTTATAAAGAAACGCTGCAGTTTTTCAAATTCATCGTAATACTCAAACCCCATACTTGAGCACCATAACATAATACTGCCCTTGAGGTAGCAGAGTAAATTCTATACTTAGATAAATGACTTTTAACGTTATTCAAAGTGCTGTTCAGAACACCTTTGAAAGCGCTTAAATGATCACTTACGTGGTCCTTAAATGAGAGCTTTGACAACCTGATCCCAAGATACTTATATGTCATGACTACTTCGATATTTCTGCCTTGAAATTTCCATATCTCTCTGGAAGAGCATTATTTTGGTCTTATCTAACCATCAGGTTCTAGCATGGACAGTATTCGCCTAGCTTCGATATAATTTCTAGCAACTCTGTCCGGTCTTCAGACAATAAAATCGGGTCATCTGCAAATGAGAGTCCATCAATATTCACCCCTCCTCCCATATCCATCTCATAAATGAATAGTGAAAACAGTAAGGGGCTTAATGAGTATCCCTGCCTAGGCGTCGAGCTTGTATAAAAATGTTCAGAGAGTTTATCACTATTCCATACTTTTGTGCTAGTATTTCTATAAGTACCCTGAAAAAACCTAATAAGTTTTATTGATACTCCAAATTTATAAAGTTTAAAGGGAGAACAGATCTGTCGATCGTGTCAAATCTCGCCCCACTCATGTAGAACGCCCCTTTCTTGCTCCCATTAGGCTATCCTGTTGTTTGCAAGAGGTATTCGAAATTTTGCAATAGTGTTCATAAAGTGATGCCTCTGAACTTTCTGGAAGGTTTGGATCTCCCTTTTTATATATAGAAAATAGATCGACTTCGGAAAACTCTATGGGATGTTTCTCCTTCCACATATGTCATTAAATATTTTTACAAGGTTATGTAAAAAACCTGGAGGGGTATGTTTAAAGAATTAATAAGGCACTCTATCTGGGCCAGATGCTTTGTTATCTTTAACCTTCTGCAGAGTGGTAAGAAGCTCGTCTAATGATATTTCACTATCTAAGATTTTATTATCTATCTAAAGGGCTGCATATGAAATGGAATTAGCTGGCATCGCTGGATTTAGAAGCAGTTGTCTCTATAACTTCGTCGTAAATAAAATGGATAGTCGATTTTCTAAGACCAAATATGTTGCCAATCGCTGACATTCAGCGCAACTTTTTAATTTATAATACCCTGGCAACTTTTGTCTCTGGACTAACACAATTTTTATCGGAGACGGGATTAAACTTGGACTTGATTTGATTTTTCAACTCGTTGTTTATGTAGTCCAACTGTTCTCTGCTTACTCAAAATTCATCATGACATCTTCGTTCATCC